>VXAK01022215.1:157095-178663 GCA_013399435.1 Arenaria interpres
GGGAGGAGCCCTCTCCAGCAAATAAGTGGTCGCTCCTCTCGGCGGCTGGGGACGGCGAGAACCGTTTTTAAAGGACCTCTCTACGGCGGCGGCTTTTATACGTTTAAATAAAGCCATTGTTTGGGTAGCGGGTTGAAGGCAGGCGGGATTGCGTCGTCCCTCGGAGCCCTTTCTCCCCTCCCCGGAGAAAGGAGAGAGGAGGACGCCTGCCAACAAACTGAGAGCGTCCTTCTCCTTCGTGCGTGTCCCACCATGCTGGAGCACAACCCAGGTGCACAAAACAGGTCCAGAGAGGCGATTCCGCCACTTTACTCTACTCTGGTGAGACCTCACCTGGAGTACTGTGTGCAGGTCTGGAGCCCTCAATATAAGAAGGGTATGGACCTGATGGAGAGGGTTCAGAGGAGGGGCACAAAGATGATCGGGGGTTGGAGCAGGTCTGCTACGAGGACAGGCTGAGGGAGCTGGGGGTGTTCAGCCTGGAGAAGAGGAGGCTCTGGGGAGACCTAACAGCAGCCTTCCAGTACCTGAAGGGGGCCTACAAGAAGGCTGGGGAGAGCCTGTTTACACAGGCTGTCAATGATAGAACCAGGGGTAATGGCTTTAAACTGGAGAAAAGCAGATTTAGATTAGACATTAGGAACAAGTTCTTTACTATGAGGTTGCGGAGCACTGGAACAGGTTGCCCAGGGAGGTGGTTGAGGCCCCATCCCTGGAGATATTCAAGGTGAGGCTTGACGGGGCCCTGGGCAACCTGGTCTAGTTGCGGGTGTCCCTATTGACTGTGGGGACGTCGGACTAGATGACCTTGAAGGTCCCTTCCGACCCAGATGATTCTATGATTCTAAAAAAACGTCAGGCACTGTTAGGGGGAAGAATGAAAAAGGGGTTAACGGAGCAGCGCAGCTGGAAGGGAGGGCTGAGCGTGGCGAGCAGGGGGACGTGCCGCATCACCCGAGCTCCCAGACCCGTAACCCCAACAGAAATTAACCACGAAGATAAATCAGGGATGACAGCTGAAAGTTTATGGACTGAAAATAACCATCCTTAGAAGAAAGAAACCAGCAGTGGGAAATCCTCCATCTGTTTTGTTTACTCTACATATGCTTAGCGTGGATGTAGCAGTGATTTATTTTCATAGTGAAGAGATTATACATGAGAGTGATTTCACTACTTTTTTTTTTTCTATTACTATTAGTCTATCTTGTTTAAAAGCCACTATTTAATTTTTTGTTTGTTTTAAAATGTGAGCTGATTGTTTCAGAGCAGCTATTTAAAAATGCAGAACTATCTGGTGTCAAATGAAAAAAAGAAAAGAGAGAACGTATTCAATGTTCCGCTCTCATCATAATGTTTCTTAGGACACGATGAGCATTTTGTGACACTGGATAGGAAAGGATTTTCTAGTTTCAGGTTTTGCTTTTGCCAGATTATTAAAACTGTTGATGCATAGAAAAGGAGGAATAGGGACAGGGAACAGGAATATATTAAAGGTTCCTCTGCTGTTTTTCTTCTTGTATCTTGCCTAGCTATTTTCCTGTCAAGCTGAGGGGGAAAAAAGTCCCAAGGGGTTTATAGCTTGGGAGTTGCCCAGCTCAAGGTGGCAAGGGGCAGGTTTGTTCTCTGGCACATAAAAGAAACAGTTCTGACCCACATAACCTGCCTGTCTTCTGGGTGTCTTTTACTTTCATGTGACCTCTGTATAAGGGTTGAGAGTTTATAGACTGACTGTGTGTTTGGGCTACCTCCAGCCAGAAACCTCAACAGTGCAAGGGATGTTCTGAAGCACCACTGATTTCACAGCTGCCTATGCAAGAAAAAGCTGTGGGTGAAATGCAGTTATCTTCATGGTCTCTCTTCTCTGCTCTACCATCTGTCAGCAGCAGGAGTAGATGTATGCTAAAGATTTTTTGCAGTTCTATAGGTGAATCCAAGGACAAAATTTCAAGTCTACATTGGAAACCATAACCGTAAAGGTAATTAGGAAGGCATGGTAGCCTTTTTTCCTGGATTTCTGCTTGCTTTCTTTACCTGTGTTGTGTGTAAGGTGACAGTTCTCATAATGTGTGTAATGGTAGTATTGGGTCTGAGACATCTAAGCCAAACTGGACATATCAGACAAGAAGTGGTGGAAATGAAAAGGTTTGAACACCAAACCCAACCAGCTCCTGTTTATAGGTGCTTTTTAGCCAGGGCTCACAACTTCCACAGTTCTAATACAGTGAATTTCACATTTCCATTTTGACGATTACTCTAGAGTTTATGTGAAATCCTAGAATTGTTTGCTCTTGACTACATAGGGAAATGGCAAGAAAGAAACCATCTCTGAAGTACAACCACTCTCTTTCAAACTGAACTTCTCCTCTCCACAAACCTGATTCGGCCTCAGAGCATATTTCCACAAGAGACGACATTTGAAATGGAGATGAAAAAGTGATCTGGTCTTCTCTGTACTGTGGTGTAACTTGTACTTCATTCAACATCTTTTTCCACCTACTTTAGAAGTTTGTACCTTTAGAAGCTATGGCTTTGAGAGAAGGGAGAGCTGCAAGGGCTGCTGCACCCTTTTACTTATCCTGCTGATCCCAGAACATCGCTTGTTTCCAAGCAAGTGTGGAGTTTGAATGCAGAAACCTTCATCCCCCATGGTACCAGAGACTGCTAATGGAACTAGCATCTACTGTAACAATACTCAATGCTCTGATGGGTTTAGGTTGTAGGGCACTCATTTTCCTCCTTCTGACAAATATTTATCTATGTAACTCTAAGTGAGCTACTGATGATGGAGTCAAAACATCGCTGTCATCCTTACTGCTCCAGAGGCCAGAACTGAAACTGATCTGAGCATTGAAAAATGCCACTGGGGTCGAGCAACCCCTGTAAAACCCCCAAAATGACTTTGGACACCCTTACTCTTGCTGAGGAACAGATCACACCAAGTCGATCCCCCTGATTTTAACGGAGTTATTCATAAAGCACTGTTGGATCTGAGCCTGATAGAATCAGGCCTTTACTATGTTTTGTAATCAAGCCATTTGTATAATGGAGATGATCCCTATGATTTTTCCTCTTTTCATGTTCAAATGAGTCTTTAATCTGTTAGAGCTGTAATGGTATATGAATAACCTAGAAGCCCTATTCTGGCAGTCCTGGCTTTGATCTTTATTTTAATACTTCAGTATCACTAGTATCATCCCCTTAAACTATTTACCCTCTGTAAGAACTTATTAACATCTTTTATATTCCCCCTGACAGGAAATAAGCTAATGAAGTTTATTTATAAATTGATATTAAAAAAAGATAAGGCAGGTTGCGGTACAACCCCTTGGGAAGGCGAGAAATTTGATTCATCTTTTTACCTCTCTTGTTTTATTGCTTATACCTTCTCCTTCTGTTTATTGTTCCTTTTTTGTTTGTTTGTTTGTTTTCCTATTGTACCTTTTTATATTTTATATTGCCTTGCACATTAGCCCCTTTCCAATTAGTTTTCCCTCTTGTTTTTTTTTTCTTATTTTTTTCCTTCAATAGCTGTCCACCAAGGTCACATCACTTTCTTCAGTTTTCTTCTTTTACCACTGCTATTTCCCCACGGGGAACTTTCTGATTCCAGTATCCCAGCATTGCTCCTGTTAACTGGCATCACTCCAAGCAAACACCCTGCGGTTTGAAGGGTAACAGAGAAAAAAGGGATCTTATCTCCACAGGTGCTTATTCTGTTGCAAAAAGAAAGACACAGAGAGAGTTCACAAGAGCAGAGAAGACAAAATGCACCTGGGCTAATGCCAGCAGCCTGTGTCGCAGTGTAAGGTGAAGAATCTCACTGCCTCATTATAAATGCGTGATGCTCAATTATCGGAGGAGGATGCCCTCAGTAACCACGGCACACAACACAGCTGCAGCTGCTGGTCATCTTTGAATTTCAGGCCGGAGTACTAGCCAGTGGCGGTGTGTTTTGATACATCCCCCCCATACATCTTGGTATTGTTCTTATGCATAACAAACAACACACCACACTGTAATATCTCCTCTTCTTGTTCTTCATCACGTTCTTTACCCAGACTCTTCTTCCCAGCGCTTCCAGCTCCACCTGATGCCGGTGTTGCATGTTCTGTTTGAGGGGTGATACGGCAAAGAAACGTGGGAGGTAACCTTCCACCGTGGCTTAGAGGAAAAGCTGATGCGTACGGTCCGTGGGGCAGGGCAGCTTTGGAAATGGTAGTGCTATGTGCTACCCCTTTCCCTTATTTCATTGGTTTTGTAGATTTGTATTAGGTACATTATGTAGGTCTAACAGTTTTGAAATCCGTTTGGTTCTGGGGCCTGTTTTTGAGTGTGCATTCAAGTAGCTATTATGTTATTTAGGGTTTTCAAATGTTTGCACATTGATCTGTTCATGAAAGGCATGAAGGCAGAGCTTGGCAGGAGCCCAGAAGAGTGCCACAGAAGCATGGCTGCTGATAAAAAGCTTATCTGTTGGCTAGCAGAAGACTGTATCTGTAATAGAAATGCAGCTACATATTGAATTTTCTCTGTCAGAGGAGTAAATCTGCCATAAAAAGTATAATTCACAACAGAGGACAATTCTATACAATGGAATTTTACTCGGACTGTCTGCTGAGTGTATGCTTGTTATGAAGGTTAAATGGCAAAAAATGATGCTTGATTCCAAACATTGCTTGACAAATACTGACACTTCTAAATCTATTTCACAATCTATGAATGAAATTCGATACAGAGGAAAATACTGCTTTAAACATCTATGCCAACAAAAGGTGCTAGTTTGGCATGGACAAAAATCAGTAACAGGTCAGTTTCAACACTTCTTAACAAATTTGTATTGAAAAGAAAGCACAAAGAAAGCACAAAAGGCACTAACCTACAATCAGGACTCTTATTTTTCAAGATCTCATGTTTCTGTGATGTTGTAAAAATACCTCAGCCTGCAAGCCTCTGGAATTACTCCAGGGACATCTTGGCTTTTCTGGCTGTGCGAGGAGCCCTCTCTTTGTTGCTCTTCCTGCAGTGGGTGAGATCCTTTCCTTCACTGCTACAGTTCAACCTGCAGGCAGCATCCTCAGAAGGGTGCTTGCTCTTTTCAGAGGCGAGAGGATGAGAGCGATGGACCCTGAGCAGCTGCGTGTAAAGGACAGCAGGAAATTGTGCCCCGCTTTGGACCCGTTTCAGAACACCATTGGCAACAGGATCATGGTCAGCATCTTCACAATAAGATTACTGTAGAGAGCTCTTGTTGAGTTTGCTGCCCTTTGTTTTTTTAAAGTAAATGTGTAAACTCATGGGGCTGATTTGATTTCAATGGTATTGTGGCGGAGACTGGGTTATAGCTCCTCATTTTGTTCCCCGCACCCACTTGAGGAGAAGGTTGTAGGAAGCTGTCCTGAGCACGGACTTGCAGTCTGTCTCAACCCTCTCCTCCCACCCTGCCATGGTTCCCAGTTCTCCCCAGCTGTCCCTGTAGTCATTCCACTCAGGCCTATAAGGAAAAGAAGCTTATCTGGCTTTTTAAGAAACTAGCCAAGGATTATGTAAAATCCAAACCTGTCCCCATATTCTCTTTTGGCAGGAAGACTGGAAGGATGTAGGAAAAAGTAAGGGCATCCTAAGCATTGCAGGGGGGGAGGGAAGAGAGAAAAGGGACAAACACCCCCCCCAAAACCGAAGGAAGAGCAAGTAATCTTAACATTGAAGTACCAACATTTCCTAAGAACAGAGACTAGGCTGAAAGAAAACAGACATTTGCAAAAGAAGCTAGACTGGGTTACATACTTGTATATACAGTTGTAAAGTGGAGGTAAATTGCCACCATGTGGCAACCTCTCCACATATAAGGAAAATCCTTACATAAAGGGGGTAGTGAATTTTTGTCCCTGACAGGGCGGGAAGTATTCTGTGAACTGGGCTAGGGAGCTGATCCATTTGTGACTGGCTGAGAAACGTCTTTTGTCAAGAAGGGAAGCCCAAGTAGCTTTTCTACAGCTTTACTATACATAAGGAAAGATAAAAAGTGCTATTGCTGTTTAGCAAAAGACAACTAATGAGGAAATTTCCTTGAGCCATGAAGGATCTATAAATACCCTAAGAGAGGGGCTTTGCTTTTCTATTCTGCAAGTAGCTTGAGATAAGAAGCTCCCACAAGGTGTCCAGAAACCATGCCCTGAACGCGTGTTTGAAAGACCTGGAGAGCTGTGAAACCTGCCTTGGCTGTAGCTACTGGGACAAAATTTACATGGACTTCTAGTGGGTTTGACCAAAGCCATCTCTATTTGTTGCAATGCTGACCAGGACCATCGAAAATTAAGAGACTTGGAAGCTGCATGGAGAAACAAGGAGTAGGAGCCAAGAAAGCAGGATCATTGGGGAGAAATGTTGGAGATGACAATTGCAAGTGAGGCCAGATTGACAGGTTGCAGAAATAAGGGCTGCCTTGGGCTTCCCTTTCTCTTTTTAACTCAGTTTCTCTTAAGTAAACACCACCACCTACATAGTTATGGACAGAGAGGGCATGAGGGGCTCGTGTCCTGCCAGTTGGTGATGAGATGAGCCAGTTGGTGATGAGAGGTGATGGTGGTGAGGTGATTGTAATCTGGCATAAATCCCCATCACTGCTATAAAGGGGGGACCTTTCTGCCACTGCCCCTAGCTGCCCATTCTCATCACCTCTCCTGCATTCATGGTACCTTTCATACAGCCACAAGACTTAATCCAGCCTAGGACAGTTAGTTTTCAGCATCTTGACTGAGGCATGCCTGTGCCTATACAAGGATGAGAGTGGGGGGAAGTGGCTTTTTGCAGCACCACTGAATTTGTACCAGACCCAAAAAGCAATGTCCATGGCCTGAGATATCAGCATTAATCAGGTGGGGAGGCAATTCCACAAGATGCCAAGCATTATATACCTTTTTTCATGAATGCAACACCTCACCTACCTGAGATTTATGCACCCTTCTCTTCAGCAGCTTGTTGATCTGCCCAGTAGGAGGGGGAAAAGAGGTGTCAGCCAAATCAATCACACTTGCACCAGCAATGTATTTTATTGCTTCATTTAGCATTACATTTTCTGATTTGCAAAACAATTTCTTTCTGCCTTTGTCCTCGCTTTCCTTTTGTGTTTTCCTTTCATCTATGGTAGTATCTTTCAATATTCGTAAATAAGTACAGAGATTCTGCTTTCCCTCACTACTCTTCACTTCACTCTCTCCTTGTTGCAGAGAAACTCCCTTGAGAAACTCCCTTGCTCCTTCACCCTGCCCTGCTGACACCCATTGCTGCTTTTCTGCCCTTCTCCAACCATTTGTCTCACAGACAGACATGTCCTCCTTCCAATACTCTGCTCATTCTCAACCTCACACCAAGCTCAGCCCCAAGTCTACCTTTGTCTCCCCCATGGACAGGAAGGAAGGAATCTGGAGAACAAGATTCCTGCACAAAGATATGGAGTTTATCCCATCAGTCCTCTGTACTGGCTGTGGCAAGAAGCCCTCATTCAAGGGAAGAATGATTTGCCTGCCTGTCCCTCAGGCACTAAAGGATCGATCGCCCTTTTCCTGCCCTTACTGCAGGGGAAGGAGCAGCCAGCTGAAGGCATACAATGCTGACCGTGAGGTTTTCTTTTCCACATCACTGTAATACAAGAGACAGAGGATCCTCCCCGGGGAGAACCCCTCATGTAAGAGATTTTATTCGTCAGTGTGCATTGCCTAATGTCAGCCCCCAAACAGAAGTACAGCAGAGAGGTTTGCATGAAGAAAGCAGCATCACCCGACTCCTGTGCGCCTCCAGCAATCTAGGTCATTGAGGGACGTAGGAACTGTCACCATTTAGCCTACTGGGACGTACTAACCTAGAATAAATGCAGGGCCACATGAGAACCTGACAGAAAAACAGGACGTCTGGTCCAGAGTAAGAAGGTACAAAGACCTCCTACAGGCACATCAGACAGTCTTGTCCATCAAATTCAAATTCTTATTTACATTGGTTTTGCACCATTGTAACCACTGATTTCGATAGCTTGAGCCGCTTTTCACCATAGTGTGTAATATGAAGGATGCACAGAATCAAGTATATGCACTGGCTAGTTCCTCTTTATGCTCCTGCTATTGTCCTATAGGAATGGCTAATCCACTTCCAGGCTTCCTATTCATTCCTCGAGCTTCATCATTTCCCAGTATGCAGCATGTGGGAAACCAGAATTCCATAAATCCCACTTCTTCAAAAAAAGCAACCCTCAACCATTACCAATCTCATTTCATTTTTCTTCTTATCCTTGCTTTGATACTCACAAAGATAAATGAAATGGCAATATTTATGAAATACCCAATCTACTGCATGTGTATTTAAAACCGAATCTGTCAGCACATAGCTCCAGCTGCAGAGAGATTAGTCAGAATCTCCCCCCTCAACTTTTCTCTCCGAAGCCTCTTGCTGGGCTCTTGCCTCTGAGTTGATTCCACTTTTAATTTTATGTTTCCATCAATAGCAGAGAAGTAAAACAGCTGACGGGGACAGATAAGGGACTTAGCCCACTACAATCACCATCCAACTCAAAATTAGATTGACTGGCTGAGTACCCCCAAATCCTCCATGGATATGCAATTTAATAGAAAGAAAAAACTGCACACACAAAGAAAAATATGCAGAAAATAATAAGACCATTTTATGAAACATAACAGTTTCAGCAATGTGTATGTGATTATAGCCTTAATTCAAGTGAAATGTAACATACGTGCTCTTATGTTACCCAAGGAAAAAAGAACCCCAGCTGATTATTTAATTATTTGTCCTTTTACTAAATGATTTAATTTTTAGCAAGCCGTTACCCAAGGAAGGCCATATCACATCAGCCTAATGATGAACCCGATCCACCTTATCTGTGACAGCAGCCAGGAATGGGTACTGAGGGAGGACTACAAAATAGGAGTGCAACAAAACAGATGGGAAAAAAAACGTGTTAAAGAGAATTTGGGTAAGAGAAAGAGGAAAAATAGGTTAAGGCAGGTGGAGGAACTGAAATAATTCCCTTAGTTTTGTGGACAGCTGTAGACGTGGCGTATGAGTGCACGCGAGGCTTCACTCCCATGGATGAGCGCACACGGATTCCTAGAGAGGCAGCTCCAAGCAGGAGCAGCGCTCGCAGGGAGCAGGGCTCTTGGCTGTGCATGAGTGCTCCCTTACTTAATGGCAGTGACGGAGATCTGCTCTCCTGCCCGCAGAGGGAGAGCAGCGGGAGTTTGGACAACCATTCATTTTTGATTTTTTTTTCTTTTAACTTCAGATATTGCCCCTAAGATTCAACCAGTTTTAACTGCAAGCAGAAATTGTGTATCTCCAAAGCATGTGTTGACATCTTCTGTAGTTGTTAAGTTAATGGGAAGGTTAAGCTTATAAAAGTCTTGCCAAACTCCTTTGTTACAAACCAGGCAGATCTCTGCCCTAGTGGTATGCTATGCTGTCCTCATCTCTCCCTCTCACTAGTTTTCTTTTAAATTATTCCATTTGGCTTCACAACTTGCCTTCCCTTGATTTCCTAATAGGATGATGACCCTGTGATCCCTTTCCAGGAGTTCTGCCTGCAACCTAACCTTTCCAGACTGCCAAACTTCCATTTGCTCCTCATTTCCCTCTTGCTGTGCCACTGGTGTCATCAATCCCTTTCTACATCTCCAGCTTTCCATTTTCTTTCACTATTTTTCTGGTAGGAAAACTCAGTTTAGCCTATTCACTGCTGAACCGCCACAGTAGTTGCTGAGTAACAGAAAATCAGTGGAACATTACGGCGTTTGCAGCGGTTCATTTAGCAGCACCACAAATGTCTTGCACGAGGAGAGCGGGGTGATTTCTATTTGCTCCTAATAATCGGAATGTCTCCAATTTGAAAGCTGATGGGTTTTTTTTTTCTGATTTGGTAAAACTGGGTCTCCATTTGTGATCTGTGCACAGCGCTGGTGTGCAAGCAAGAGGTGGAGGGTGGGATTCATTTCACCTGGAGAGCACAGGTCATTATGCTGTGGGACAGGCACCTCTGGCCGCAGGGACCAGCCACCCACTGTCCCACCCGTGCCCATCTGGGCTACTGGTGAGGTTAGACCAGACACCCACCCTTCAGGTGGGTCAAGGTGGATGAGGGAAATGTTGTCTCTGGGGACTTTGCAGCAGGGACAGCAGCAGCCCCAGCTAGGGGCTAGAGAGGTACTGCAGGCATGATTGCTGGAGAAGATGGGGGCATCATTCTTTTAGCAAAATACCAGTTTGTACAAAAGAATCCCACTCTCTGCTCACTGTCCTGCCTGCTTCTTGGTGTCAGGTTATTTCTGGCCCTGCTGACAGCTGTTTTTGTTCATACAATGACTGTGGGTAGCAATGCTGGCTTTGACATTCAGACTTAATTGACCCTCATCCCTCAAGGACATGGGACAGAATAAAGAAAGGCTACACTATAAATACACTGAAATAGGCCATGCATCCTTGTCTGGAGAGCCCTTCATCTCTCTTGTCATCATCTTGCCTGGGCGTTCAATGAGATTGTAGGTTCTCCATGGTGCCTGTCCCAGGCATGGCTGTGCAACCTTCCCCCGCCCCATGGAGATGGTCCAGCCCCAGCCCCACTGAGCACATCAGTCCCATCTGTTACTTCTTGCATGCTGAAGGACATTCTCCTGGCCTTCCTTGTCTTCTCAGAAATTGTTATTAATCCCGGATGGCTCACTTCATGGCTTGTTGGGTTTCTTCAGTGGAAGCCATAATTACCAATATTTCAATCTAAGGTGCAACTGCCATCAGCAAACATCCTCTGCTCAGGCAAAAGATGGGACATTCTAAGCTAAAACTTGGGTGATACACAGGTTGACCTGTATTATTACCCATATGTAGTGACATCACCAGTGAAGTCACTATCTGAGACAACAGAGAGCTCAAAATAGTAGTAGATAATTATTTTTCATGCGTGTAAGCCTGTTCCATGTGAGTATACATACGTAAGACATACTTGCTGATCCCCTCTGGACAATTTCAGCCTGCTTTTCTGTAGCTCCATCCAGAGAAGGTGGATGGGTACCGAGGGTGAATGTGGTCTGCAGGAATTCTGGAAGTGGTACTGCCTTCTGCTTCCTTCTTCCGCTTTAATATTTAAAATTTCAAATATTTTTACTGAGTCATTTGTCAGACCACTACTAATAATTACAGTGATAATCACAAGATCACTGTGAGTATTAAAGTGGTTTTTGTGATGTTGTAAGACACTCAGTCGAACAGTATTACATAATAAGAAATTCAAACTATTTTTCCTCTGCATTTTTTTTTTAATTTTAGATCTCTATTTAAAAAGTAAAGATAGTATGCCTTGAATCTGTAATATAAAAAAGAAGGTGTCTTCACATTCCAGCAATATGAATACAGCATGGCAAACTATATACACATACACACACCCCTTATCCTGCACAGCTGTTAATAAATATGTATTTTACATTTAGCCCATAACTGCTGTTCAAGGTTTCTTTCCAGATGCTCAGGGACGAGTTAAACACCACTTTGATTACAGGGTGATGCATTCCCCATATCAAAAGCTAGCAAAAGGATCTCCTTTGATAGCAAAAGAGACAGCCAGCGGTGATTAAAACAAGCAAATGTCCTGGGAAGTGTTTGAAGCGAACTGCAGACCCTGATCAAAGCACAGGTAATGTAAGCAACGCAAGGCTAGTAGGAAGAAATCCTGTATTTTATTAGACCAGCACACACTGTTGGAGAAAATGGGCAACTTTTGACACAAAGGCCTTCATTCAGCTATGTTGCTTCTCTTGTGTTCGCAGACCACTGCTGAGCCAATACTCCCGCTGCTACAGCCCACTCCTGCTTGCTGACAGACAGGATTGATGCCACGCTGTCGAACAGTTTAGGGAAATAATCTCAGATCTTTATTTTTCCAGTACGGAAGTGCAGCTCCCAATGAGAATTCATTTGAATTACTGAAAGAGAGCTCTGTCACAGGAAGAAGAAACAAGCAGTTGAAAGACATGTTTGTTGAAGCCTAACATTTCTATTACAACAATGGCAAAAAACCATTTTCTGTCATGGTGCAGGTTACTGTAGAGCAAAGCTGTCTGAAGTCTCTGTCTGTCACAATCACTATTTGGCTTTGTGCAACTTTATTCCAGTGACATCAGATATTTATTGATTTCTTAATCTATAGCTACACACCCTTCTGCCCTACCTGACCGTCTGGTTGTCTGCCAAATTGAGACAAAAAAAGCCTTTCTGCCGCTTTATCCCAAGGGCTGCAAGACTGACAAGCAGCACGTCTGAGAGTAAGCAGAGAGCTGAGAAAAGCCCTCTCCAGCTCATATCTGCAAGGCGTTCACTGCTTCTTGGCTCTTCCTCATCTCACCAGCAGCAGGAGAAGGGAAAGGTGATTAACTGGGTGCGAATTTCTGGAAAGGCAGCATTTGACATAGAGATTCTCCAACAACTTGGAGAAGAAAGAGCCTCGAGTTCATTCTTGGGCTATACAAGGACATAAACCAGATTTTGGGGTAGGAATTGATTTATCCTGAACATCAGTTGGGTGCCTTGGAGAACTGTGGGATGGGACTGAACTGTGGGGAGGCAGGTACAAGTCCTGGGAGGGGAGTGTGGCTCTTTTGTGAGAAGCTTGTTTGAAACTGCCTCCCCTTAGGTGTGCATGAGGTTCCTCCAGGGGAAGGAGTGAGACAAGGACGAGAGGGAAAAAACATTAAGTCAAGCCTTTGGTTTTTTTGTGCTACTGAAGTGAATCCTTTATTGAAGCATTTTGATTGAAGGTAATGCTGACACATGCTCCAGTTGTAGATCTGCCAGTTTGCTTCCAAACCCTCTGTGATCAGAGGAACATTTTCACCAGCATTCTCTGCTGCCAAACAGGCAGGCAAGCAGGAGTGAGACTGGGTGGCTGACTAATTTCCAAATGTCAAGTTTTGCCTTTAACTGTCTCTCCCCCCCCAGTTTTACAGAGGCAGGCTGCCCGTTTGTGGTGGCAGTGCCTTGGGCAAGAGGACTGTTATTGCTCTCAGGATGCTGGCTACCGATGCTGCGCACTGCTCCTGAAGTCTCAGCACACAGTAATCCCTGAGGAACCCGTCTTCATCTGTTTTTTCAGGGGCTGCTTTTTCTCAGGCTGTGAAATATTTTGTGAGAAGCTGCTGCAAAGTCCTGTGCAAATGTCACTTGCACTTTCCTTGTCAATGACAAGCTGAGCTCGTTACAGATCCCGGCTTTGTACCAGCATGTACCTGTTTATTCCTCTTACAGACAGATACGGTACATCGTGTACAAGACTCTCCAGAGACCGCGTATATAGTTTAACAATAAGACATTGCCAAATGCATTCCCTCTCAGAGACAGACAAAAAGACGGTATTTCCTGAAATAAACACATTTCCCATCTATCCAATCCTTGAACATTCCTGTAGACAAAGACCTGGGTAATAAGATGAAATTGTAACCTTTCCCTGAAAGCCACTCACAGTCCTTGCCTGTCTAGGACGTGGCACAGTGGATGTCTTCACTGGGAAGGCTGCACAGCCGTGGCACATTAGACCTATGCGCGTGGTTTGTAAACCCCCAGCAGCTCTTAATGAAAGAATTGACCTGTAGCAGTCAAAAATCAAATGCTGAGGTATGCGCAGAAATAAACAAGAAAGCCCTCCAACAGTTGACAAGCAGGGTGTCGGAAATGTCCATCAGTTCCTGCCCATCAGATTGCTCACGCTGCAAACCGTCGGATGGTTTTGACAGCTGTGTCCTGCTGAGGCTCTAACTTCTCTGAAAACTCTCAGGGGTGATGCAAAACGGGACAACCCCATCCATGAGTCACACATATATGGGTAAAAATAGAAAAGCCACATGCAAAGGTGCAGATAGATGTGAATGGAAAAAGGAAAATCTCTTCACTGTATACATTAGCAGAAATTTGAGAAGAAATGGGGGAATCAGGGCCCAGTCTCTCCTGCATGCTTTTCAGCATAGCCATTCTTGGTTTTCTCTTTTCCCCTTCTTTTCACTTCTCCTTCCTGCCTTGCTGACCATTTTAATAACTGTTTTAAGGGTCCTATTTTTCTCAGCACTGTTTCCAATAAATTTTCTTTCCCTTTACCGTGTTTCTTTTTATTTCTTTATTGTCTCACTGGTTACACACTTCAACCTGCCGCTGGGGTGATATCCCCCAAACACACACAAATTTGTTTACTACTCCTCATTATCTTTGCTCCAGCCAAAACCCCAGTGATCTTTGAACTCAGCTCCTTCTTCCCTGCTCACAAGCAGCTCTTCTTCTCTCTTTACCTTTTTCTTATTTCACTGCTGCTTTTTCAGCGTCATTATCTCTCTTTTCCACCACCAACACAACTACCTCAAAGCTGCCCCTGTGTTTCTCGTCTTCCAGCCTCTCCTGAGACTGTCCTCATTGAATTTCCCATAAAGATCCCTGCAAAGATCACAGGACCCATAGAAACCCCTGCCAAAGTGATGAAATATGTATCAGCTCTACCTGTGCGGATAGCGATAGCCCTTTCGAGCCTCCCATGTCAATCATGAACTCTGCTGTTCACATGATATCCTGCAAAGACGATAAACTAAGCATGGACTCGACTCCTGCAGAGAAAATAAAAGCCAGAAGGGCTCCCCTGGTGCTTCACATTACACTGCAGCTTCAAAAAGGTAGGGATAAATATATTCAACCTTTTCAAGAAAACGAGGCACAGCAAAATGTTGCAGAATGACTCATTTAAAGGTGTTTCAGAAATGCATAGCGCTGGGTTAAGAAGCAAGGGTGATACTTAGGAAAATTTCATAGAAAAAAAGGAGATTGGGAGGAATTAGAGCCTGGAAATTCAAAGTTAAGTTAACCCAGCTGTTGCATACACAGGCAATCAGGACCAAGTTGGCTTAGAAAGGCTTAAATCTGTCTCAGCACCTTGCTGCCCCAGGCTCTCTAATAGTCAGAGTTTGTCCCTAGACAACAAAGTATTTTGACACCTTAAGCCCTCTGTAGCTTTATCAGTTCTTTGGCCCATATTGCCGTCATCCTAAACTAGGTCTAGCCCATTTTAAGTTGCAGAGGACACACATAAGGGAATATCCTTGAACACAGGCCTGTAGTCTTTTTGAAAATCATAAAAGCTTAAAGTAGTTAGCAATTTCCCAGCCACCGACATCAATAAATTATATGAGGAAAGTGGGTTGGAAATGAACTGAATTTTTGGATGAAGTACAAGAAGAAAAAGAGGGCAGGCACTGCTGCTGTCTTATCAGAGCAAGGACAGGAGAAAAGTTTGTGATCTTCTCATAGCCTTTCAGGCAGGTTCTTAGGTATAGCCATGGTGCTAAACAGAAAGGGAACTAAACAGACTTGGACTCTTCCTCCTTTTAGCATGAGGCAGCATGAACAAGCAGCACCTCCAGCCAGGTCATGGATGTGTCCTTCTTTCGATAACTACCTGACCCCGGATTTTAAAACCCATGACACCACTACTGACATTCATGTAGGCAATTCATTTCACAGTAATGAATTTTGCAGGTGAAACTTTTGCTCAAAACCAATGGATTCTGCTTCAAGTGTCTTAAAATGTGGCTTTTTTTTCTCTAAAGGTTCATTACAAGAGTCAGCTTTAGCTTGATTTTTCCACTGCTTTTATATAACCATTTACTTCTACACCATAGAACAGATGATGCCAGCTACACACAAATTTATGACAGTATCACTTTAATGACTTCAGAGGAGTTGAATTAAGTGATGTGTTTAGCCTCACTTGGTAATGTTCCCTTCCTTCTGTTTTTCATAAATTAAGTAGTTGCGATCATGGGGTTTTAATAAACTGATAAGGTCTAATTTCTTCTTACAGCTGTGGGGTCCCTCTCTGATGAGCATAAAACAAGACTTAATAATACTACTATTTTTAGTCATCTTTTAATCTACGTTATTCTTGTTTATATTTTGCTTGAATGTTTAATTTTTTATTTATCAATTATTTATTTTTTTTCCTGACTACCAGTAGAAATGAAGCAATGCGTGGTGGTTGAGAAAAATTACCATACAAGCAATAAACATAAATTAATATTTAATTAATTTAACAAAAAATAAAATTAATATATAAACAAAAAGTATGTAGTTCTACAGTGCTGTAAACTGGGATGAGAGGAAGAGCCAGGGGCAATAATCCTTTGTTCAGGCTAGGCTGCCTCTGTCATCCGAGAGGACAAAATTAAGACAGTAGGGCATTGCCAGGCTGCACTCCCACTGCCATCTGAAAAGTGCCCAAGGGGAGTTGTGCTGTGCTAGCTCAAGCTATTTTCCATCCCATCTGCTCAAGTTGATTTAGAGAAGTGCATTATGCAACTGCTCTGCTTGTAGTCCTGCTATGCTGAGGTTCAAACGGACATGACAGAGCACTTACTAACACTTCTGGAAGTTTTGAGGAAAAGGAGTGATTATATCAAACCAGACTTTTCAGTCTGCAGTAGTAAAGGCATTGCTATATAGCTATTAAAGAAAGAAAAAAAAAAAAAAGGAAAAAAAGGAC
This sequence comes from Arenaria interpres, assembly GCA_013399435.1. Classification (NCBI taxonomy): domain Eukaryota; kingdom Metazoa; phylum Chordata; class Aves; order Charadriiformes; family Scolopacidae; genus Arenaria; species Arenaria interpres. Next base: position 173,657 of record VXAK01022215.1, read on the forward strand.
CTGAGGAAAGATGAAGATTAAAACTGCGAAAGGCTGAAGTACACTCAGTTGTATCAGCAAGAAGGTGTAATAGCATGAAAACCAATCGGGACAAGACTAAAGACGCATTACCTGCACAGCTTGGGTGTTTGGCAGCGAAACAGTGATGTTATCATACATCAACAATCCAGGGCACAGTCACCTGCAGCCCTTCAGATAGTCTCATATCACTGCCAGCACGGGAAGCAGCACTTGCAAATCACACGTGTTAAGTGCCTGCCCTCAGCGAAAACAAAAATACACATTTTAGTGGCTATTTGTGAAATGTGATAAAACATCCCTATGAATATTTAGTTTAATGAAATCCTTCTTCAAATTCCCTACATTTGCTGTGATAAAACTATCTGATGGTGTCCTTTACACAGGCTAGTATTACAAACGAGACCGTCTTTCCTGATCCTTGTTTATGTGACTATTACACACCTCCCAGCATTATTTGGTAAATCAGTGCTGTTTTAAGGACCTAGCTCCCCTAGGGAAAAGGCTGATAGCAAGTTTGTCAGCTCTTTTCAGAAACATTCAACACTCAAACACCACAGACACATAGTTATTTGTTAAGAGTAGGCAGAAGTGGTTGGTCAGAACGGTCTGTGTGACCAACCATACCCAGCTAAATCTACCACTGTTTCTCTCAGAAGTGAATAAAAAACCCCAAAGACCATCACTGTGCTGATTCAGCCGGGCTACATGAACCTATCTCAGGCTGTTGTGTCACAGCTTTGCACTAGTCCAAGTTGTAGTTCCAGAAAGTGTGGACATACAGGATGAAAAGCTAAAGAGGCCATTACTTCCCTTGACAATACTGTTGCATCTGATGCTGGCTTCAAGAATCCCCCATATGTATTGATTTGGCTCTGTGCTTTGCTGTGTTTGTGTATTACGAGCAGCTGTAAGAGTCATTGCTGCTGTTGGGATGCATTTGGCAACCAGGCTGCTGCCCCCACTAAAAACTGACATCATAAGCTTGTCTCTGAGGTTGGGTATCACACTCTCAATGAGCAGAACGTGCACAGGCCTTCCATACAGAGCTTATTTTAGTCGTAGGATCTAACCCAATTCCCTCTACAGCTGAAGTGGCGATGTCCATGAGATTTGGATCAGGCTTCAGGAGGGTTGTCTTAGGGATGTCAGGGGTGTCCAGAACATATTAGGAAACATCTTCCTACGAACATCTTGGAAATGAAATTGCATGCTTCTTACAGTTGTAACTAGCTAGGGGCTTGCTGATATTTCATTAAATGAATGATAATTAAAATTAATTCATTTTCAGAATCAAGTCTAGAGCAGAGGCAGCAAAGTATTTAAGTTCTGAAATGATTAAAAAGTCACAGTATTTATAAGTTATTATTTGTTTATCTTCTGATCTATGACAGTTCACCAAAGTGATATAAAATTATCATCTCACCTCTTTCTCTCTCTGCCTCAAAGCAATATCAGAGCAAAGAATGACTCAACAAGAATAAAGTTGGTAAATATAAATGGCTTCATCAAAAGCATGAGTGCCACAGAACGCAAGTAACCTGTCTTCAGAACACTGACAGAATTATGTCGATTCTATTCTAAAAATTTTCATAGTCACTGAAACATAAAAGAGCTGGTTCTTGTTATTTTTTGCTTACAGTTGAGAAATGATAAGAATTGTGAGATATCTTAAAGTTATTTCAGGTCACTGATATTCCAAAAAGTTCTAAAAACTCATAATTAATTAAAAAACAACTGCACTCTGAAAAGTGACCATGTAAAAATGGTAAATTGGACACAAAGCATGTATAACTTGCACTCCAAATCTTGTCACACTGTAAGAGTTTGTAGCCTTGTATAAATTACATTCAGTTTACTCTGACACAGTTTCTAAAAGAGAAGCTGAGAGAGTAAGGACAGTGAGAAGGAACAAGTTCCTTTTGCCTGTCAGACCTGTAACCATATCTTTCGCAAAAACTGCAAAAGATCTCCGCCACTTTTGTCTCATTAGCAATCGTTAGGGATGCAAGTGGAAATCATGTTATTGATGGGCCCTAAGATGTATTTTTTAAGTTTTTTTTTACAGTTTTTTTAAGATCTATTTTTTACTGTTACCTACATTCATACATCAGTACAAAGTTGCTAGTTACTGATGCGCTAAGTATACAGAAATAAAAAAAAAAAAACCAGGAGCCTATGAAACAATAAACTTGTATAATGTCACATTATCAAAAGTCCATTTTCACGGCAAGTGTTGCCTTGTTAGCGCTCATATTTCTCATGGCTTCTACTTGGGCAGCCTCTGTAGGCTTCCATCTTCCTTGGCTAATTCAACAAAGACAGACAAAAAATCATTTAGTTTACATTTGCCCAGGCAGAATGACTTTTATTTTTCCAAGCTTGCCCAAAATACTTCAGAAATCCCTGTTCTTTCCTTCTCACCCGTTTGTATACCTGTTTGTTCCTGTGAGAGACTGATTATGGCTCCAGTGATTGGCCTGATCTGATCTCATTTCCAGCGCAGATGTTTGGCTTCGCAGCTTCCCCTCTTTGTGGATATTTGTTGTCGCATTTCCCCCTGCAGGGGTTTTAGGCCTTTGTTTTGGTTTACTTTATTTTTTTGTTTCCTTTTGTAACCTTAACAGATGCTGCAGATACTGCTTTTTGGTTTAGGCTCTGTCTGTAGTTTTAGTCTGCTGCTCCAGATGGCATCAAGTTGTAAAATGGCAAGGAAATGACTGGATTACCAAGTGGTTTGATCCTGCCACATGTGTGAGTTGTCTCCAGCGATACAACAGGTGCCTAAGGTGTGCACAGGAACCATCGCACACCAGCACAGTTCCCACCTGGCAGCGACGGCTGTTGGCATTACAGCTCTTCCCCAATGGCTCTGCCAAGGAAGAACAGCTCTGAAAAGCTGGAGGGACTTCAGGGATGGGAAGATGAACTGAGCCTTTGGATCCCTCAGTGCTGTGAAAGTGTTTCTCTCTGCGTCTGGGACAATGACGAGCACAAGAGCTCAGCAGGTGATGAGAGGGAGCATCCTCCCTCTTGGCAGGCACAGCTGCAGTTCTTGGGTGGGAGACAGAGAAGCAACCGTGCAGTTTGTGGGGCCTGAGAGGGGCATTTCTAATAGAAACAGAGGGAAAAGACAAGGTATGGATTGTTTTTGTGCTATTTGTAATGTGAACTGCTTTGATAGTACTTCTCTGACAGGTTCACATCAGGTAAAAGTCTGATATCACATGTACTTACACCAAGAAGCAGTTTTCAAGCATTATGTTTACTGCATGGAGTATATTTTATTTTTAAATACTGACAGTATTTTAAAGTTACCCCTTTGTTTGTACCATTTTAAAAGTTGATTGCCCAAACTAAATAAGGCTCAGTCTAGTTGCTGTTTGGGTGCCACATGCTGCAAGAAGCGATGATCATAGTTCAGCTAGTGGAACATCTGCCTCTGAGTCAGTAATTACCGAGTGCCCCTGCATTGAATTTAGGGGTCACTGGGCTGCTGAATGTGCTGTTCTTGTATGAAATATGAAACAAAAATTCTAATCACTTGTTGGCCATTAAATAACTGATGACAGCTTTCATCAGAGACTCACAATAGCTTTGCTCTTCTAACGGTGCCAGGTAATTACATTCTCTCTACCTAAATGAACTTTCAATTACAGAGAGTACTTTTCTCCTCTAAACTGTTTAGAAAAAATGTTATGCACTGTTGCATTATTACCCTTGTCCCACCTCAGAGGCGGCTCATTTTCAGCACAAGACAAAGAGATCCAGGTCCATACAGGGATGCTCCACACAACCTTTGGCCCAGCCCCAACTGGGCTTCCAGCTGCTGTTCCATCACTGTAGCCTCATGTGTCCTGTGCCACTGCAGCTGCTGGAAGGATGAGGTCCTACTGAAATCTCTCCTTCTCCTCACCATTTTCCCCTTCTGAGAGCTGCCAGAGGAGAGTGTGCACCACCAGGGAGCACTCCAGGGTGGGCGGAGGGCAATATGGGATAACGGCATTTGACCCAGCTGAACGGAAGGGTATGAATTGTTGGGGTTTTTTTATGGCCTTAGTTTTGTATTTGATTATTCAGCAATTCAGTTCAGGCACAAATCTGCCTACTTGGCATTGTGGGGGAGGAAGGTCATTTTGCAAGAACACAGGTACATATGAATATAAAATTACGGCCCCCTCCCCAGCAAGCATTATGGCCACTCACAGCTGAAGAGAAGTGTTTATCTCCTGAGCTGGGTAATCCACATCTATCTTGTGGAAAGACATTATCTGACAGATTTCCGTATAGAGCCTGGAAAAAAAAATCTCATATATACATTTACTAAGGGAGAACACAGAAGAAAGAAGCAAGAAATATGATCTCTTTATTAACATTGGTTGAACATAACAGTATATAGAAACTTCCATGTTTGCTTACAACTGACCACTCTGCAGAGAAATAATTGTTTTTCTAAAATGATTGACCACCACTCCTCACTCAAAAATGCTTCAAGGCAGATACCAAATGGCTAGAGAATCTGCATTATTCTGCACTCTGCAAGCACCAATCCCTCTTCTCCTGCACAGCCATCCCTGTCGGGCAGCGCTTGCTTTCTGCCACGCAGTTTTGCCTGCAGATTTAGAACTCCCGTCATTTTTACCTCAAACGACCTCGGCCCAGCTTAGGCGGCATCCTCCAGATTTGACCCCGATGTAGATCTCACTGAAGAAAAGGGTCTGCTCAGTGTCACTAGGATAAGAAGACAAATACCCTTAAAGCCTGTAGCTCTGATCCCCTGGCGATCTGCTTTCAGTAATCAGATTCTGGAAAGCTGTTGCTCTAAGTCAAGTCGGTGCTGTTGAGAGTAAGCAGCGCCGTGTTGTGAGGCCAACAAACCCAAGGAACGGCACAGCAGTGGTAATAAATGCCCCCTCAAGCCATCTTTTTGAAGCAGCAAACGCTTATCAGAATAATACTGAACTCACAGAAAAGATGGGGGGGGGGGGG
>VXAK01022215.1:183559-214551 GCA_013399435.1 Arenaria interpres
CTCCGGGGGAGAGCGGGGGGCCCCCGCCGGCCTGCCTCGGTAATGGTGGTGCTCCTCCGCCGGCGGGCGGGGAGCCGTTTGACCAACGCCGCGTTCAGTGGCATCCATTTGAACAGGACTCCCATTTTAAAAGGCTGCCGGTTAAAAGAAGGAGAGAAAGAAAGGAGGAGGGGAAGAAAAACAAAAAAGTATCATCCCTGATTCATTCAGCTCGAGTGAGGTGCAATTAAACATGGTTTTCTTCAGGACTGTGTTTTGGTTCCGAGGTGCGGCGTGAGGAGCGGCATTCCTCCCGGCGACCTGGCGCACCTTGTCATTAAACACTAATTTGGGTGTTGGTGCTTTGCTGGTGCCAGCTGCAGTTGTTAGTGACTAATAATAACCAAAGCGTTGTGCACTTGGTATTCTAAAACGTATAGAATATGGTATTGCTGAAGATCTCCCCGTTTTGTGGCCTTCGTCTCATGATAAAAAGGTGTGCGAGCACAAGAAAGTGTGGATTTAGAAGGACAAAGCTGTGTGCTGAAATCTTAGTCTGCCACCAGTGTTTCAACAAGTAGTTCAAATGTTGTTTGAGATACTATTAAAACTGTTTATTAGAGTTGCCAGTTTGCATTGAAGCGCAGGAGGCACAAGTGGCTACCCCACTGCTGGGGCTCCTTCTGCAGTGCTTGGAGGGGAAACAAGGATATGATCTTAGTGGTCTTAATCCTTTCCAAAAAAGCAAAGATAACTCATTACAAAAGTCTAATCTATTTTTCCTAATGGAAGAATCAAATGAGACGCTTGTTAAAGTCATTTGACATCTAGACTTTGATACTCTGTTATCCTTGATGATAACTTGAGAAAACACTTCTGAAGAAGAAAAAATACTTTATCTCTGAATGCATCAAAGGCTTTAAAGCAACAGTCTCCTCGGTTCCAGGTGTACTTTTTTGTGGCCTGTACAAATTAGAGAGACTCTTGTGTACTAATAGGTTGCCTTTCATCAAGTAGATAATAGCAGTTTATTATTTATAATAAACACTCTTTCTTGTAGCAGTCAAAGATAGCATTTCTATTGAGTAACCAGCTTGCTTGAGATTTTCAGTAGTGAAAGAGGAAGAAACGCACAGCAGCATCTTTTCCTGCATGATCAAGCAAGGGTACTATGAATATAAGTTTTCAAAGATGAGAAAGTGATGGATTTAGATGCTTTGGAGGAGAGGAAGGAAGGGAGATGTCACTTCAGAACTGTGATCCTGAGGAACAGAGTTGGTCGCATGGGACCGTGCATTTTAGGTTGTCTTGTAGGTGTTATGATAAAACTTTAGAGTCAAATGCAGGTTGGCTGGGATTAAAAACTTTATGCTTGTGCTAGCAGGCTTGTATGTTTCTTCAGGCTTTTGCTACCTTGGGCATCATTCTTGAAAGCTGTGAAGAGCTGGAGGCTGCATTTTTCTTAACAGATTTAATGTTCTTGTTTGATTGTTTGACACTAGTGGCAGCTACAGAAAAATAAGATACTAAACATACCTATCTGGAGTTAAGGCCTGCAAAATTAGTTCTGCTGAGCAATCTGTATCTTGGAGATTGATCTTGGAGTAGAACTGATCTTTACAGAAAGCGCTAAAGTGCATTACAGAGCTGAAACAGGAGAGCTGCTGGTGAAAATGCTCCTGCTTTCCTCAGGAGATGAAGAGCTGGTTGTCTGTCTCCAGGTTGAGTTTTCCGGTTCAACTCACTCCAAATTGCTCTTTGAACAGTTCTTCACTGCAATCTTGTCCTTCAAACATTTTGCTCTGATGCAAGTCTGCCTGGTGGGTCTCATGCTCACATGTCATAGCGTTAAGTTCAGCTTCACAGCATCCTTTCTTACCCAAGGCGAGCAGTTTGTTTAGGTGAGGCAAGCCAAACTTCATCAGCTGCCACCTCTAAAGGTTGATGTTCAGACTTTATTCTTGGGTAGGTAAACAGTCATTAGCTTACCAAGTCTGAAGAAACTACTTTAGCAAGGCTAGATGGAGGCGTCAGGATATGGTACAAATACTTCCCTTTTATTTTCCCTCCTCCAGTCTTGTTTGTTCGGTTCTTTTTGTTCTACAAATTTTTGCAGAAGGAGACTTGCATAAGTGCTGGTTTCCTCTTACAGAATAGAGAGCAAGGAAGAGTAGCATATGCTTCCCGCGGAGTGCAAGCTTAAACAACAAGGGGAGAGAGCAAGTTGTCATGTTCTTTACAGAGGAAAATGAAGGTGGCTAAGAAATGCAGCATAGATCCGAGGTGGTGGGAAGACTTGTCTGAAACCTTCTGGCAGCTAGCGCAGCGTTCCACATCTTGTCCTAAAGTCCTCATGTTCAGTCTGTACAGGACAGCGTGTCTCGGTTTCATTACCTCACCAAGCGGGGTGAGGTATGTGTTGGTCCTGAAAGATGCCGTATCCTGTTTTTCTGAGTAGGGATGGCATTTGCGGTGTGTGATACTTCCCCCCCGTCCACCTTTCTTCTTCGGAAAAAGGAGCTGGTAGGATTGTTCAGCAATGACAAAGGAAGATCTTCCTGCCAGCTTCTTGTGGCTTTCTTGTGTGCTGAGTGTATGTGTCCTTAGAATTTAGACATATAAGGAGAGAGTTTTGAGGTAAGAGTTCTCACTCGGGGTAAAATGTAACCTGGCATTCAGGCTGCAGTAAAGGCTACTAACATTTTTATTTTTTTTTCCCTCTGAACATGAGTTGTAGTAAAAACTTTTATTTGATGATACTGAGGCTCACTAGGAACAGCTTGTCAGGTTAACACTTACTTGAAAATATAGGCAAAAATGCCTGCTGCTTGCAAATGTTAAATTGGGTAGTGGTTTTAATTTACTGCAAGATAAAACCTAGTTTTAATTTGGTCTAACTGGGATAGGTGACAATATCAAATTGCCGGAGAGGGAAACTGCTTTGAGTTAAATGACTAGCTTTATTTTGCTTTGCAGTACCACATACTGGGTTTGTACCTGCCATAAACATGCAGGTTACAAGGTAACCTTTTTTTAATGTTGCTCCAAATTTTTAATTAGCTCTGGAAGTAATTTTTTTAGAAATATAAAATATTAGGAGCATAATTATAAATCAAGTCTATGTTCAAGCAGCACATAAAAATATTCAGATTTGCAGGCTACAATGTTTTGCTGCCTTCAAGGAGCATGCTGTATTGTGCTAGACAGAAAAGAAAATTATAGTAAAGGATATGTAGCTGGGATGTGGAAAACCAGCCAGAGCTCCATTTGCAACTTTTAATCCAGGCTGTTTTAAACAAAACCAGAGAACCTATGATACCGTCTGAGAAATACTTTTCCAGTAACACTGTCTTTCACACGTCTATCTCTTGAATAATGAGGAAGATAGAGTTTAAGAATTTATCTGTAATGCTTTGGATAGGAGTAAGCTGCTTATTGGAAGTTAAGCAGGGCCTTGTAAGATGACAAAATCTTGAATACTGTGCTTGTGTTCTGCTGTATTGCATCGCATTTTTTCCTTGTTCTTTTGTCCAGTTTATCCCATGGGGAGTCTGTCACCTTAGAAAATGAATTGTACTTCCATATTTCATAACTGTTCAGAAGGGCAGAAAGAAGCTTGATCTTGTTTAGCAACGCAAGATACATACCGTTATACTGCCAGTAAAATCACAATTTGTTTGTCAAATACTGTTTGTTTGTTTGAATTCTTCCCCTCAGGTTGGCCTTCGGCAGCTAGATATGTCATTACTGTGTCAGCTGTACTCCCTGTATGAATCGATTCAAGAATATAAAGGTGCCTGCCAAGCTGACTCTAACGCAGACTGCACATACGCTCTGGAAAATGGGTTTTTTGATGAAGAGGAGGAATACTTCTAGAAGCAGGAAGATTCACCTCCAGGCTGACCGAGGTTCTTTTGTCCTCCTCTCCCTGTAACACACCTCGGCAAGAACGACTGGAATCTGTATGGATCCCCCTTCCTGAGAAGGAACACCCAGCTACCCCGAGTTGTGTTAAATTCACTTATTCTAACAGGCTGTCAGTACAAGTTACTCATGCAAATACCACTTGAGGAAAGTGCTGTACTTTCACTTTTGAAGAGTCCTCAGACATGCTTGACAAGAGTTTTCAGTTTAATTTGCAAGGTGGGTGTTTTCAACTTACAAACGGTAGCTTATAACTGGAATTTTAATCGTAGAAGACAGCAGCGACTTCCTGAGTTGTAATAACTTTGTAAGGGGGGAGGGAAGCCTCCGCTGTGGTGTAAATAGCTATAGGAGATATTTTTTTTTTGGTCAACGGTATTGATAAATGCAGTTTGAACAGGCATCTGGATGCACGCGCATCCTCAGCTCTATTAAGCTAGTTCTGCTCTTATCAGCTGCATCCAGTTTCGTACTGGGTCGATTGTTTACACAGTTTAAATTTGTTTTTCTCCTTAAGCTAATTATGACTTTTCCTTATTCCTGGCTTACAAGCTGTACATGTGATAGTGAATGTTATCAGCAGGTTTTTTTCTGTTGATCTAATTCACTTTCTTGGTACTGCCACTTGGCATTAACTTTTATACTATTGTCTGGATTTCTCGCATCAACATAGCTCTTTGACCTGCTAAACTCTGTTCTGAAATGGTTTGCTAAGCTTTTACTGTATCGCATAGTAAAAGCACAGATTCAAACATAGTCTGTCTGCCACTATGTGGCTTGGAATAACATGAACTCTTGTGCAAGTGTTCTTGATCATATGAAGAATAAGGAAACCTCTCATATGACAAAATGGGACAAATTGCAATATTTTATACTGGGTGAACTTTGTTTCTGTAAGGTAGACTACAGCTCTTTTTAAAAATGCAAAATAAGTATTTTGAGCACATACTTTGCATATGTTAAAACTTTTTATACTAACTTGTTCTTTGAAGTATAACTTATTTTTGTTTTCAGAACTTACTAAAGCACTCAGTTAAGTTTTTATTATTTCATAGTGTGTACGTGTAATGCTTCATCAGCTTGGAAATGAGAGTTGCCAACTACCTGAGTCTTCACCCTTCTCTATTTTAAGTAAAATCAAGCTCCCAACGCAATTTTCGTTCCTTAACTTTAATTCTAAAGATTGTTGTAAAGCACAGTGCCTGAATCTTGACACAAGCTAATAATTAAGGGCTTAACTCTCAAAGGGTTTTTGCATGGTTCATGTCTGGCATGCGTACAGTTTCCAGAAAGAATTGGAGGTCACATTCTGGGGTAGCTCCTCTCTTAGTTTTTAGCAAAGGCTAGGATGTTGCAGTGGTAAAAGCCAGGAGACTCCCAGGGTGGAGTTTTTGTGTATTCCCTCTAAAACTGGCTTATTTTAGTGGAATTTAAAGGTAACAAGAGTAAAGACTGTGCTGTAATTGTGTATGTGTATAAGTTATTAATCTAGTCTGTGGCAATGGTTGGATTATTTTTAATGTTAATTCTGGTCTAATTATTTCACTCGCCCAAAACTGAAATGAATGATAGAGCAAAGACAGGTAATCCAAATGGCTACATCTATACTTAAAAATGTTGTGTACGTATGTATGTATATATGTATGTGTATATATACACACATACGTACATGCAATTTTATGCTTTGACTTAAGAATGTATCAGCTTTTAATATAATTTGCTGTGCTTTTGGCATTTAGATGAGGCTTTTTCTAGTCTGTTGAAGTACTGCTATTTTCTTGCTCTTGCCCAAAAAATAAAAAGCATGATGTTTAGCTTAACTTCTTAATGTTGTGTGTATTTTAATTTACCATTTCACTAAATCCAAACCCTCCCCCTTTCCCAACCTCCTACTAGAAAACCTAGGACTAGTCATTGCCACTGGATTGAAGCAAGCAGTTTTTAAATTACAGTGGAAAAGGTTCTACCTGCCTATATTTGGAATGGGAGTTTCCTTTTTCTCTCTCTTAATTGTATTTTACTTGGTTTTGAATTCAACAGGGAAAATTCTATCTCTATGAGAATTAAGTATTCTGTTTTACAAATCCTTAAACGGTGCCATTCGTTAAGAGTCCCAATGGTGAGAACGGACTTGAGCAAAATCCACAGTATTTTCTCTTATATCAATGAAACTTAAAAAGCAAAATGATATCTGTTTCTAATTTTGATGCAGCATGCTTATGAGTTGGGGAACGTGGAATGTTTGGTTGGTATTTGCTGTACCAACAGAAGCGTAAAAGTCTCAAGGCATCACTCCACAACATCATCTTCACTGGAAAAAGGATGGATTATCAGGACTTGCTACGTTTCAGCACCTTGTGCCTTTTAATAACGCTTTCCTGTGTGGGAGAGAAGCCATAGTCTATATTTGTAAGGCAAATTCAAACGCTGTGAAGGCTGGCTAGCTAGACAAAGGTTTTAAAAACAGTAAATTTGTTATTAAGTCAATAAGCAGTTGTTCCAGAGGCAGATCTCTGTGCCTGCTGTTTCAGTTGCGAGCTGCATCTCTTCATCACATTATAACAGCATGAAATAGGGAAATTGCTTTGAAAGAGAGGTGCTTGATAGGAAAGTATAGCTTAAATACTGAGTAATTGTTAACGTGCAGCTTCAAGTCAGAGTTTGGTGGTATGCATGACAGAACAAGCTGTGTTACCACAGAAGATGGCAACCCTTGGTCCAAACCACATACCAACAACAATCCCTTCCCCGTTTTCACTCCATAACCCCAATGTGAACTACACATAACCTTTTAAGGATACCTTTTAAGAGTATAATGAAAGAATCTCTTGAAAACTTCCCAAACCAGTGAATACTGCACAATTCCTTCAGCCTCACGCAGCGTAGCCAGCTTAGCCAGTAGGGAGCTGGTGCAGGAAAAGGCAGATTTTCAAGGAAACGAGGACAGTTGGGCTCCTGCTGCCCAGGGATGAAGTACGGTGGTTCGAAAAGGCAATCTGCTGTGGTGAACTCTTTACTGGCTTTTCTCCAAAGGGTCTACAAGTGTGGTAAAGTGGTTAGAAATAAGGAATTATTAGGTCTGTGCTAACTATATTTGAAGGGGTTTTTTTTTTAACAACATACCATCTTCACTTTATTGCTATGACAACTGCAGAGTCATACAGTCATAATTACATCCCGTCTAGTCCCTTTGAAATGTTCTTAGCCTACAAAAAAAAGGAAGAATCTGGGAGAAGTACTTCACTCTGGAGAAAGCGAATGTCCTAAACAAAACAGGTGGCCGATGTCCTGGCAGCTATAATAGAGAGGGGTTTAGCTCCAGCTTCAGCTCCCAGCAAATTTACTATCAGCCCGATGGACTTTAGTGGAGATGGACTTCCAAGCAGGGATCTTTTCCTGAAGCCAGGACTGCTGCCCAGTCTCATTTATTTCCAACACTGAAACAGCTGCACGCTATCTCCACCAACCTACTCTAACCTACAAGAGGTATTCAAATACACACTGCAAATGTTTTCAAAGGCACTACTTCGTAATGCAGCGAAACTTGCAGTAGACAGTCATTTGAGGAACTTGGAAAAAAGATCAGTATTGATTCATGGAAAGAGTTTTCCAATAAAGATCGGTCAGAATTACATGGGTAGCAAGCAGATGCTTCCTAAGTTGAGTTTTTAATACAAGAATTTTATGTCATCATGCGAAATTGAAAGACTGGGAGGATTATGGAAAAAAAAAAGTTATTATTGTATTTGTAAATAATTCAGTTCCTAATCATAGGTAACCAAATAATTTTGCATGAATTTCTAAAATAAGTTGATTTTTAACAAAATATGGTTACATTTTCTTGGAAATAATTTGGCTTGCAAAATTTTAAATGCAACGAAGAGAATAGCAAAAACACCAGCGCATTTACAAAAAAAGTTGATCAAGTTAGTGTCTATTTGCTAACCTAAGGTTTTGACTCGTATTTAATCTAGTTCCTAAGGAACCAAAAGTTTTTGCAATGACTGTCCATGCATTTTCTGCCAGTCTGTTTGCTATAACCCACAGGACAGAAGTTGGAAAGTTGCTCTGTTTTTATAAACCTTGTAAAAAAAATAAATAAATTAGCAGTTGGAGGAGGAAAGAGACTTACTGCTGTTTCCACAGACAGGATCCCAGGTAAAACTCACCTTTTCATTTCTGTTTGGCCACGCAGCAGCTGGAAAGCAGAAGGTGGGTGCTCACCTGCTGCCGGCAGCCGGGGCAGATGCTGTCGCTTCCCGCGTGCTGGGTGCTGACGGGTGGTGTGGGAAGGAGGTGAGAGCCTTCATCACATCTTTTAGCGAGTGAGGATGAAAACTGGGGATGCAGCGAGGGTGGAGGGGCTCAGGGAGGCCCCCAGGCATTGCCTTCGGGTCTGAGTGGGATGCTGGAAGGGGTGAGCGTTGTGGTGAGGTGTGGCACAGAGCTTTTGGAGAATGGAGGTTTGCACAGTTCAGGAGATGCTGAGGTGCTGCTGGGACACAAATTGTTTAAGATCCCATGTTCCATTAGGTTGCTGCTCACAGCTTGGGGGATTTTTCATGTGCTTTTTCAACCTGTTTTAAAGTCTGGCTATATTCTACTTGTTATGTATTTTTAATGTTACAGTCATTTATTGCAGGTACACAGTTTTGCTTAACTAGAAAGAACGCATTTGTCTTGCTGCCTTGCTAAAGCCATTAATTTTGTTGGAGGAATTAGATTGTTATAAGGACAAAGGGAACTAATTCCCACACTCTGTCGTTCAGCTGACTGCCGGGGAGGAATGTGAAATGGGAGGATTAATCGGGAATGTGCCAAAGGGAACCCTATCAACAGGTCTTTTCTTCTCCAACGTGCAGCTTTATGTCCTTCAGCCACTGCGAAAGAACTTATTCGTGTTTTTATGATACCTGCCTGTAAAAGATATATTATCAGAGTTGTTTGAAGTTCATATTCGTTTTCATATACTACATGCGTTTTCTCAGAAAACAACTCCTCAGGTGTACGTTTTCCATTCAGTTATCTTTGTTGGTTTACTTGAAACGTCAAGATTTAACACTAGAAAACGCTGCGTGACCTAAGGAAGTAAGTTGTTCATTTTCTTAGCAAACTAGTTAAAAGTAATACAAGTAATACAAACTGTCTTATTTGCAAAGTTACCTTGTATCGACTTTAACATTGTCTAGGAATTTCAAACCTCCCTAACCTAAGAGCTGAAGCTTCCTGACTGGCTGTTCTATGATCCTGGCAACCCTAACTATGCAATTAGCTTTACAAACATCCAGGGTTTGCTGCAAGGACTAGTTTCTGCCCTGGCTTAAAGAACTTGGGGGATCTATGCCTAGTGGTCTGAGCACGGTGACAAACTCGCCCCACAGAACTCAGATGCGCTCCGGGGCAGATGTGATTGATTGAACTGTGGGTGAAGCTCCATGTGTCCTGGACTGGTGCCTGCAGCCTGTGGGGTACTGACACCTTGTAGGGCAGCAGTAGGATTAGCAAGGAGTCCTCACTCCAGACGACCAGCAGTGAGTTTGGCCATTTGTTTTTAAATAACAGAGGAGGGGATGAATATTCAATGCAGAAGACTGTTTCCCTTATTCTTCTGGCTCCCTTTCATCCTTTCTATTCAGGAAAATTCATTAGATGGATGTGGAAACAACCAGCCCTGAGTAATGAAGCCCACATCTGATTCCAGAGGAATGTGCTTTTAGCAGTAGAATTTACATTTTTCAGATAAGGTTGGTATGCAATTTAAAGAGACAAACCCATTTGCTACTAAAATATGCAGGCTTGTGTCTATTTCAACCTTTCACTGAACTTTTTCCATGATTTTAAATGCATTCATGCTAAGCCATTATTAAGATAATGTCTTTAAGAGAATGTAATCTTTGAGAATTCCTCAATTTAAAATGAGAGGAGAAACCCCATGGAAATTGCAGATTATTAGAATTTTAAAAAATTTGACCAAAGCAGAGTGTTCAGAATTGTTAGTGCATAGAGAGGTCAATCCTGTGTCAAACCACTGCCTTAAATTCCTGTTAGCAGAAGTAGTTCAATCCTCCTCGCAGTGCTCACTACTCTCTTTCAGAAATCACAAGGGTTTCTTCCGTGGGTCAGAAACGTCCCTGTGATTATCTGACTAGACACATGAGTAAGAGTTCGAGAGCCGATACTGGCTCAGGGTACCAGGGACTGTCACAAAGAATAAAGTTGCCTGTCTGAGCCCTACTAGCTCTTGCTTAAACTCTTCTGACTCATCAAATAGCAGAACGTTTTAAATCATTTACAAAAAGGCAACATAATAAGGTTGTTACTTCAGTTATAAAAGTACCTGGATGACAGGGACAGTGCATTTAGTTATTTTTCCTCTCAACCCTTTACAGTGTCTTCGGCTTAACTGAATCCGGAATTTAACAAAGACCTGTAGCACTAATTAATTGTACTGAAAGCCCTCACAGCCTACAACTTCGTTGGGGTTGCTTAAGATGCTGGAAAGTTCAAGCAGGGCATGCAGAGGTGAATTAACAAGGAGTGACGCAAAGTTTTGGACAGGTAAAGTACAAGCTTAAACAGGACCACATTTCTAACTTGTTCCAGTGCTACTGAATAATATCATAGGCTCTTCATATCATGGAATAAAATTATTTTTTTATATGCTACATTATACAAAAGGTAAGCTACCGAAACAGCTGTTTGGTTTAGGCTGCAAAAAAAAAATACATCAAATCAGACTGAAAAATTAATTTCTCATAACACTACAGTATCTTGTTACCATTTGGTTTTCATCCTGTATGAACACAGCATGTCTATATTCTCTCTGAGATTCTCAATATTCCTTTTTCTTCTGTTTACTATTGTGCAAATCATACAGACTTTTGGCTTGTATCTTTGAATTATCCGTGCTCTTTCTGACTGATACTTAGTCACATTGCTCGGACTGGAGAAGCATTTCCTTAAATACCTTGCATCATACAACATAACCAGTACAGAAAAATGGAATATATAGCACCTATTCACTGTATAATTTATATATCTCTTTGTGTGCATTTTTCAAAGAGGAAAGACATTTATAAACAAAGCTCTAGTGTATTTTGGGGACCGTCGTTGTGCTTGCATAAAGGATTAAAATTTAATGATGAGAGAGGTAGAAATTTGCAGTAATCTCTGGGGGGAAGAATGAATTCTGTTTTACGCATTTCTTTTATCCTGTCTCATGTCCTTTTCCATAGGATTTATTTGAGATCTGAGTTTTCATATGTAAATAGATTTGTCTTGTCTCCAGCGCTTTATGTGGTTACACAATAGGACTTTTTTCCCCTGCACCACTTATCACTGGCCAGTCATTCAAAAAGTCCTTTCTATTTCTCTTGCAAATGTAGGACTGTTCTAGGCTTTCAATGTCACTTCTTCTCATAGAGAATAAAACCTTTTTCTATGCTTTTGAATGCAGGTGTGTACAGACAGAATATGTCAATCAGTATTAGAGAAGCCAAGCCTATCTCACTATTACCATGGACATTAATTTGTAAGAGCCTCTGCTTAAAAGTGTGCCGACGATGGAAATTTACACTATGATTTCTTTCGCAAATTAGAAGGGAGCTTGTACAGATGCAGGAACAGAGATCTCAATTCACCATCCTCACTCTCTCATTCTCTGAATTAAATGCTTTTGCTTGTAGGCAGTGATTGTATTTTTGTTTCAACTTAACTGTGTGTAACCCAGTGTGTACGTCCTTACAAGAAGCCTGTAGTAGACCTGAAGAGGTACAGGCTGCCTTATTTATTTAAAAGTCCTAAATGCTTTACCGTCCTACAGTCAAGGAGTCTGTCTGATGGATTTTCATGCTGCAGGCTTAGGAAGGCTGTTGCAGGAGGTAGCAGGGAATTGGAAGCGTGCAACCTGGAGAAAAAAAGTAGAGGACACAAACTTATGAAAAGATAAAGCCACCATCTTCACAATGGATTCCTCAAGTAAAATCTTGTCTTTTCACAAGATCGTATTGCTTGAATAAATGGTCATAGTTGAAAAACAACTGGGAATCAAACTGCCCCTGCATGCAGTAAGAGCTGACAGGACTCCTAATTCAGGAAAGGCTGCTTAGCTGTGGTCCCTCAGAGCCAGGATCTCTGCCTGCCAGAGGGAACATCTGTCAAGAGCGCCCACCCAGCCTCACAGCTGGAGGAAGGACCAGGTGACCTCCGAGTTCACTTCTAGCCCCGTCCAATTCTGTGAAAACTGTTCCCATCGGCGGTGGCGGAGGCAGCTGCCGGCTCAGGACAAAGAGCTGAGCCTTCGGGAGCAGCTGCTGCGAGGAGTTTAGAGGAGCCAGCGCTTTTTGGTACAATGGCATGAAATTACAACCGGCACCATCCACCCTGCCACTATGGCCAGGAAGGATCCGCATGCGAGGGCTTCCTGCTTTGCTGTCCTCTATCAGGACCTGTTGTAGAGGATTAAAAATACCTCTCTCAACTTCCTATCAAAGCTCTCCTGCAGCTCAATTAGATTATCGTCATCATGCTGGCATTTTTTTAAAATGAAAGGAGATGAGTAACAACAGGGCAATGGAGACAGGATCTGTACATGTTTCTGGTGCTGTTTTATCAAAGACATGATTTTTTTTTTAAAAAAAACCAAACCTGATACAATCTGTCCTGTTGCACAATAGCCAAACTATTGTGAGGACAAGGTGCCTTTCTCCCAGGTGGCAGTTTCTTGCAGTATAGGACCTTTATATGGTCAGAAGCTGCACAATTTCATACATAGATAAGGCAGAAAATGCGCAGGCTATAACAGGATTGACCTTCCCCTCTCTCTCCATCTATATGCATATACACATCATTTAGCTAAATTGCACAGTTCAGTTGAGCGGGAGAGTTTTTAGGGAAATATGCACTTAAAGTGAAGGAAGTGTAAAATAAAAGTTTGAAAAGATGCAAGTTTTAATACAAATTAAGTCTTGTCATGTGGTTATGTACAGAAAGGCATACTTACCATTGTGTTCATCCACAGCAAAGTTAATTTGCTTTTCCAAAGGAAAGGTTTTGAATAATATGTCCACCCTTACTGAATCAATTCTTCACTAAGCAAGCACTATCTTATTTGCATTTTGTTCTCTCCCAGGACAGAATGAGTAAGAGATGGATTGTGTTTTCCTTGCTGCACAACCCAGCGGCCGTTTCCACACTACTAAGTAGGAGAAATGTCCTCATAGGGAA
Organism: Arenaria interpres; assembly: GCA_013399435.1. Lineage (NCBI taxonomy): Eukaryota > Metazoa > Chordata > Aves > Charadriiformes > Scolopacidae > Arenaria > Arenaria interpres. The sequence continues at coordinate 196,688 of VXAK01022215.1, forward strand.
ACAGATATTCCTATTGTTGAAAAAAAGTGTTACAGAGTATGCTTACAGTGTTACATTCACTTTTGCTCCCTATCCTGCAAAGTCCAAGCAGTTTTTCCTGGTGCTGGTATATGGCACTTCATAACGCAGTGGATGCTCTTGGTGGAGAATGTTTTCTTCCTAATTATTATTTTACTTCTGTTGACTTTTGATTTCTGGTGATCAAAAGAACGCTGTAGTCCTACTGAGAGAAAGAGATGCTATCTCTGCTGTAGCCGACATGTGATACATCAGTGGCTTTGAAGGTTAGAACCAAAGCTTTATACTGGAAGTGCAGTCAGAGACCAAAGAAGGGATCAAAGTTTCGGAGTGATGCCTGTATGACAGCACAGATGGGCTACAGCACTTATGGCTGGGAATCACTATAAACCCACAGACGCTTACAGAGTGAATTGGCAGTTCTCAGAAGAGAGTGCAAGGTGAGTAAAAGGGCTTCTGTCTTGTTGAGATTTTGTTTTCTCGATTGAATTTGTGCAATGGTACTGGATTAATTTACTGCAAAGATACCAATGGTTTGTAATATTTCTTAAAAAAATAATTTTTATGCAAGACCTACCTGTGCTCTCTACCTCAAAGCCTCAAACCATCAAATAAAATACCTTAATTTTCTTTTCAGATAGCTGAAAGTAAGATCAGTTAGTGTGCTAGCTCCCTCTCCTCATAGTTTTTTAACTAATTCCAGATTTATTTAGGCACACAGCAGCAACTTAAAATTCACAATAAAGGATTCCTGATTTACCTCTAAAAGTCCTCAGATACATATGTTATAGACCTGTATGATAGCAAAGGTCAGAATTAAAGCTTCCCTTAACAGCAAAGACTTCCTTAAACATGTCACCTTTAATATTAACATTCTCTGGCTCCTGGCATGTCTGTTTCAGGGTCTGACATTCATTGTGTTGACTGACTCCCAAAAACCTGCAGCTGAGAGGACTTAATGCTTTTCATCTTTTTAAGGAGACATGAACAAATTAATCCTCCTTCAATTCCTGGGATGGTGGAGGTACAATCATTATATGGAGCCATGTATATGATATGCTCAAGGTCACAGCAGTAGTCGATCTTATAGCCAGGATGACGATTCAGGTCCCCGCTCCTCAGAGAGCTATGGCAGGCATCTCTGTGCAGTTTATGGATGACAGTTCTTTTGCCTAAAAATGTACTCGGAACTACAGTTAGAGATTATAAGAAATTATGGGGGTCATCTGGGTTTATTTCTGTAGCAGCACATGTACAAACTATATGAGTTCACACTCCTATGCTACTATGTAAAGGAATTTAAACCACATTTGTACCCAGGGAAAAAAGCCCAAACAAACCCAAACAGTATCTGCTATCCTAATGAATATCAATTAAAACATCATTGGCAGTATTTCCAGCAGCTTTCCAGACCTGCTATTTATTTATACAGGGCTCAAAAGAGCTTTACAAATTTAGGACACCAGATCATGTTTAGGAAAAAGATTTTACAAAGCTCCTCATGTTCAGATCTTCTTTCTAGACATCTCAGTAATATAGTAAGCACTATTGGAAAGACTAAGAAGGTCAGAACAGCATTGTAAGAGGCAGGAGAGTAAACAGGAATCTCGTTATATACACCTTCCTGCAAATTCTAACTGCAGCAACCTGGGTTTCAAATTAATTCAGCAACAAAATTCCTATTGATTTTTAGCAACAGAGAAATGAATACATTCACTATGTCTTTTGCCACATGGATTCTCTCTGAGCTCAGCGAGGCTACTCAGAATAATCCCATCTTATAAACAGCAGGACTGTTTATGTCCTAAACAAAGAGATGCTGTGCTAAAATAATTTGCATTTTATAGCTTTCGTGGTGCATATATTAAATTGACTTTGATTCCAGGTCACCAAAACAAGTATTTTGTGACCTGTTTTTCATCACTAACTTCACTCTAACACTATTCAAACTGAAAAGGAATGTTAATTTTAAAAGCTTGCATTTGTGATTTTACAAAACAAAAATTAACCAAAGAGTATGTACTGATAGTGGTTTTATGTTCTGTCCAATTTTGGAAACAATAGAGCTTTACTTTTCAACTCCAGATGGCACTGTGGTGCTTAACACTACCCAATTGGGGGAGAGCTGATGGATTGCAAAAGCATGCAAGCTCCTGAAAAACAATGGCTTTCTTGTTTTATGAGAAATCAGCTGCTAATAGTTTTCCAGTGCAGATGTCCTATTTGACGTTCAGTTTGGTGAAGACTGGGCTCACAAATGGCAGTTTATATGCCTGAGACACGACTTGGGGAAGAAAGGACTCGCTTGTCCATACTTGCACGAGGTCATGAGGGTAGTAGCCCTTGCTTCTACCAGCACAACCTAATGCAACACACACTATTGCAGAATGAAGGGAGAAGCTCTGCTGTTGCACAGCTCTCCCTATTCACAGTGATTCAATCTATCTCTGTACAATTGGCAATTCTTCTCATAAAAGTGTATTTTCAAGGATGGAGTGCAATCCATTGAATTAATGAGTAACTTCGGTAAGGAAACCCATAGACTTTACTCTTTGGAAGACTTCCCTTGCCATTTCATATTATCACTTAAGACTATTACAAAAACGTCTACAATAAATAATATTCTTCCTTCATGTTCATCCTTCAAAAATCTAGGAGAAGGAAGTTCATGTATTTGCTTAATCATACAGTCATCTATATTGCATCTCTTCTTACATATTAATTTTTCTTGAGATTCTATCCCCTTAAGTTTTTATAGTCTTCTCAACTCTTAATTTTGTAGAAGTCTGCCTGACACCTACATTCTTTTAACCCCTTCCTAGCTTATATGTTAATTCTCCAATTTTATATAGAGTAATTTCTACATACTGGTGACCTGACCTATGGTCCCAGTTAAAGTTCCCAGCTCCCACTACGCAATCACTAAACAGTTGCTCAACCTAAGTCTGAGTAACATCACTGGTTCTTCTATGCATTTCACCCAACAGGATTCTAGAATTTGCTCCACAGGCCCACGGATTTCCCATAGGCCACGATAACCCACGATTCCAAGTGAAACTCAAAGAGTTTGCATGGGTTCATTTGCAGGCTGTTATTTTTAACCAAAGTTAATCCTTTCCCATTAGTTAAGGAAACAACTGAAGACATATAGAAAGGGCAGGCTATTTGTCATACATCAATGACTATTTCATTACAAAGAGTTTATGAAAGAAACCACACAAAGCAGAATGTCCTACATTACTAGACAATAATGATGCCTCTGAACACTGAACACCCTTACAACACCTACTTTTGTTCCACAGCTCTGTAGCTCTTAATTTTCTTCTCCACCCTCAAAGTTGCATAAGGACAGTGGTGGCTCCTGAGAGCATTACAGAGTGCATAGCTGGTATGTTATTGGCGTATGTGACACAATAGACAAGCATTTCTACTTTTGGAATGTGTTCCTGTCCATTCTAGGTTTTCTGAATAAAACTCAGAAAATGTCCTGAATTTTTTTTTTTTTTTAATTCAAAATAAACTTTAATTTAAGAAAACTGTTCCCAAACAAAATTTATATACAAGGTATTTACAATTTTGCTGCTTACTAGGTAATATTTACATGTAATGCAAAATCTTCCCCTTGCATTAGTCACACTTAAATGCACTCCACTCAGCCTTTAGACTGAAACTAGTGCCAGAGTAGACAAGAGAGAAATTTCTAAAAAAACCACTTTTTTCATATAACCATGACACACATGATTAATTAAAAAAAAATAAATCTAACCTAAGAGGAACAAACCATAGCACTGTTGTTATACCATAAGAAAAACTAAATTGGCAAAAGATCAATGTGCATTTCCTGAAGAGGCACATACGGAGTGGTAAGAAACTTTATTGGCTGCAATGCTAAGGTCGTATTAAGATGAACAGAGAGCTGGGTAAAAGCCAGATGACAACTACAATAACAAACTGGCTTTGGCTTAGTACCAGCATTTTCCTAGTGCATATTCTTCTGTCATCCTCTCTGCTGCAGCACAACTTCATTCCCTCTTAATCTCAAGGCAGAAGGGGAAGGAAAAAGATGAAAGCAGCCAGACCAGCATTCCTGAAGCTTTTCTAAAAGATCGACTGCTCTTTCCCCTTGCACCCTCTTACCCTGCAGTCTCTGTTGCAACTCTGTGCTGGTGTTGTTGGAGGAAAGTGAGCACTATTCAAAGCACCTTTGTTTTTCAAAAAACTTTTGGGGGTGGAGTATCTCTCCAAATCTAATTACATAAAGCCAAGTATGTTCTAGGTCCCCTGTTGCCAAAGCTGCTGCTCAGCCAGTGAGCAACTCCACACCTACACTCAATTGTCTGGCTGCTGATTCACATCAGTAGCAAGGTGGATCCGTCATACACCGTCAAAACTATGTGCTCGCTGAGGCAGCTGCAGTGTTAAACTGTCTCATGTGCTTAAAAGAGGTTGCAATTTTTTTTATTTTTTTTTTGCTTTCTCTAGCCATACCATTACGCTCTCAGAAAGATGTCAAATTCAACACAAATGGCACATCAGTGGTGTCAGTCTCTGACCCGTTAAACAGCATCAGCAAACTTTGGCTTTTCTGACCAAACAACTTACAGTGGCATGGACAGTTGCATGAGACAAACATCTCTGCTGTCTTGTGTGTCATAATCTAGACTTACTTTAAACCTGTTTGGAATTAACTTGAAGATGTTGCAAAATGTTATTTGATACATTTTGCAAAAAACAGACAGGAGACTGCATCTCAGGAAAATGAAGAACAGAAGTAGTACCTACAGCCTTCTAGTACTGCCTTCCAGAACCGAAGCAAGAGAATTAAAACATTTGATGGAACATAATGGAAACTGGTCTACACAGAAGAAGCAGGTTCATGTCCTAATTACTGTCTTGTTGAAACTGATTCTGCCAGTTCTATTGTGGGTGATCTACCGCTCTTCTTTGCCTGCTGTGGAAAAAGGTGCAGAACTTCTATAAATGTTTCTTCGCTAATTTAGGCCTAAGCATATTTTGGTTTTTTGTTTTGTGTGTTTTTTTTTTTCCTAACAAGTACTAGTCTTTTGCTGAGCAGCCTCATACTTCACTTTTTGCTTCCACTAACCCTGCTGCAAGATGAGAGCTGGGTGCAGGGGATGTGGCTTAATATTAAATGCAGGAGCAGCACTATCTTAAACAGCCTTGTATGCTGGGGATTTGAGCCCTTTCAGACTGTTTCAGAACAAAGCAGCAGCGTTTATGAGATCACATAAAAATTCAAGCCAGTTAAAACTATAGTTTCTAGAGACTACTCTAGAATTACATATTTTATTTTGGATTGTTAAATAAACAGTCCAGAGAATGCAGCTTAGTTTTCCCACTGTAGTTTAACTCTGCAATATTTGACTCTTCTCTAATAAAGTGCTTGCACAGGTTCACTCCTCTCTTTGAAAATCTGTTTTTGCGGAAATATCAATTTTGGCTTTTACATTTTTCCACTGACTCTTTTTCTTCCTCTTAAGAGAACAATTCATCCTCTTCTTTCTGTCAAAATGCAGTGATTGGTAGCAGTGCTGAATTTTTTTAGTGTGCCTTTTTTGTTACAGCCATAGCTATGCAGCCAGACTTGTAAAGCTATTAGCATAGTGATGCTTCATATTTTTTAATGGGAAAATAAACAAGTTAAGGCTGAAGTTTTACGTCTCACCACATTAAATAGCCAAACTTCTAAAGTTTCTCATTTTAACTCATTCTAAAACTGTCTACACTCACCACTAATGCAAGTTTTTGTTTCCTATCATCTTCTTTATCGCTATGAAAATAGAGTCTTTGGAGCCTGCTGGGAGAGATCATTCTTAGAAAGTGATCATCATGTTGTTGGGATTTCTTCAGATCTGGATTGATGTTTCAAACATCCCATCCCATTTTCTGGAACAAGCAGACTACACCATTTTCCAAAATTAATCCAGAGAAGATGGCCAACCAAGGGAGCACTCGGTTCAAGTTCAATGTAACTGCAAAAGAAAACAGAACAAATTTATCACTTACCATTTAAGAAGATCATAGAAACCACGTGAGAATTCATATTAATTTCTATGTATAAGAAATCACACAAATCTTTTAAACCCCTGCATTCCAAAGCTATGCATAAAATTAACATGAAATTTTCATTTTCCAGAAACAAAAAGAATTCTATTTTATGTTTCAATGATCCATGATGATTTGTCTCAAATTCTAACTGATGGACATAATACAGCATATACAAAGAGATGATGGTGAGATCAGAGGTGGTTTTACTTTTTTTGATAAAGTGTTTTGTTTCATTCACTTTCTATTAAAGTCTAAATAACACAGTTTTAAGCTAGAGCTGTTTCAGTCACATATCTGATACCGATTAAAAATAACAATAATGGCTTCTGTAACAGATGCATTCTCTTACACACATTCTATACAAATAATGTAGTAATAAGAAACCAAAAACGTACCTCTAATTGCCTGAGAGTTTGATATCAAGACAAACACTTTTATAAACGCAAGGCACAAAGGCGTGTAGTCATGTTCCCAAATAACAGCTGGAATTAGCAAAAGTTTTCCATAGCTGGATAACAGTAGTGCTTTGAGAAGTAAAAGGAAGTCAGACTTTGTTTTCAGCATCTCAGGTCTCATCCACCATAAGGTAATAAAAATGCCAACCAAAAATGAAGTTTGTTCTAAGAGAAATAAGAGGAGTTGGAAAGAGAGAATGAAGCGCCAAAATCAAGTCCTTTTCTGGATAGATTTCAGTGAAATGATGTGTCCTAAATGCAACTGAGCCACTGCTATTTAAGACACGCAAAGCACAACCATGTCCTCCATCTCCAGTGTTCATTTTAATAGGCAAATATTATGATTACTTACTTAAACTAATTCAGTATCATGACATTCAGAATAATTCTATCACAGAATTCTATCTGTAGGATTGTCATACTCATAATTTCTGACACCATACATAACAGCCTCTTTACTTTTCCTTTTTAACAAAAGGAGGTTTTTTTTCAACTGTCTGTTAGCCTGTAAAAAAAAATCAATACTTGTCTTCTTTGAAAAGGTCACCAGCAATGAACCCTTTCCATCCAGCATGAGAAAGAAGACTGGGGTGAAAATATCATTGAGCTATTAGACTTTTTTTGACACCGCATCCCTGTGTAACACTGGAATTAATGCAGATGTCAACACAACTCTCATGACAAATGTAATAGATGAATTACTGCTGAAAAATGAGTTCCCACATTTTTACTGACATGTTATGAAAGGCTACTTAAAGCAACATTAGACAATAAATGACTTAAGTTAAGCTGCGAATGTCTAAGGGAAATACTAGTTTTAGTCCACAGGCTTGATTTAAACACTACCACCAGAAAGAGCATGAGAATAAAAATATTATCCAAAATAAAAGAAAAACCCTCCCCTGCCTTCAAATGTAATCTTAGAGCACAGGAATATTTACTCTTTACCACTGATGACACTGCTCTGTATTTTTGTGTATTCAGATCTTCCCACTTATTGTTTACTTCTGTAAGGATCACCCTTAATGTTTTATCAACTTAATGAGTAATGAACCTTGGAGTCAACATAAAATATGGAATAAAGCTAAGCTCTACATTACTCTTCAAACTATGTAAATGGATTCAAAGATTTCTAAATATTGCCACTTTTCAGTGTTTTCATATCTAATGCCGATCATACCAATATGAACTCTAATCAGGATCAAAATATGCATTTGCATTAAATGAAGGCAAGTTATAGAATATATATATAATCATTTAACCATACTGTGTTGGACATGTCATCCATCATGTACTCATTTGTGCGATACAGGCTTCTTGAAAGACTCATGAAGTTATTCAATGCTTAAACAGCAGATAGTGATATGAACTAATCATCAATCTTACCTAAAGAAGCTATACCAAACATTCTATAAAAATCCCATTCCTTGGCATATCTGATTAAGTCATCAGGTTCTATATTTCGGCTTGAATCCTGTAGTTGCAACCACCTGAGATAAGCTTCACAGAGCAAACAAAATATGCAGAGCTTCCCGTGAATCTGGTAAATAAAAGAAAAATAAAAACGTTAGTATTAAATCAGCATAAATTGAAGCATTAGTAAGAAACTGGTATTTAAAATACATTTCAACATCTCTACACAAAATTTTGTTTAGAAATATAAGCAAATTACTTCCGTGGAGCCACTAGTTTAGCACATCATTCCTTTAGCATCAATTAACATGACAGGCAAATTAGAGGGTGTAGAAAACTGCATGAATAGTTCCATACAGAAGAAGGTATATAACTGTGGTTTCAAAGCCTGCTCTATACTTTTTTAAAATTGGGAATGCCATTTCAGTTAGTTAGGAATATAAAAACAAATTTGTGCCATAGCTAGTACAATTATACAATCAAAAATTTCAGTTTAAGGGCAACTACTCCATTCAGTGAACTGGTTTAAATAGTGTTGTTTCACTCTTTCTCTGGGACAATCTCCGTTAGAAGAAACTGCTCAGGTAGTTATACCAAAATCATTTCTTAGTTCAGGTAAGGGTGAGATACCAAAAATAAATAGAGCAATATAACCAAACAAAGCTTAAAAATATCCTCTGAAGTGATTGCAAGAATGATGTTCTGAGGGCCCACAGTTAGCATGTTTCCACATTAAACAGTCTATAAGCCAGTATGTATGTGTGGTGTATTTTTTTTATATAGATGTAAATAAACCAATGCAACTTCTGCGCATGGATTCTGCTTTTCCCATTAAAGCCTAGTTATGCCAATTGCACATACATGCACAGGCTAAGCCAGTTTAAAATTCAACTCAATTTATTTGAATAAATGAAATTTCCACAGATGGAGCCTCACAGAAAACCAATCTCCAAAATCACTGAATTAATGAAAAATCTGTAGTCAGATTTATGCTTGAAAGACGAGGAGAGTTATTTATCTACATTGCTTAACACTAACATGGTCAAGAGGTATCAACATGAACACAGCATGCACTTATGCTTGGATAGTTCGCTCTAGGTTAGCTTCCCTCTCCTGAGAAATCAATCCTTAAAGTAAAAATATGCAATTCTGTCCAGCCTGGCCAGCACAACTAAGTTGACTTCGTAACTGCATCAACAACACTTCACGTGAAAGCTACTATCTTTTGCTATAGCTTGGAGGGCATGGTAATTATTCAGGAAGAAACTCATGAGAAATTAGTACAGTAGGTTTAATTGGCATAGTATTGTTAATGTGGTATGTTATGCTACTATAGCTCATTTCAGAAAGAATTGTTCCCAACAGAAATTTAATTTGGAAATTAATTTGAAATTAGATCTTTCTCTTCCAGCGTAGTTTAGCACATCATCCTTTTAACATTAATTAACATGACAGGCAAATTAGAGGGTGTAGAAAACTGCAAGAAGAGTTCCATACAGTTCCTTCTCTTTTAGCACGTAAGATGATTACTGTATTTGCTGGCATTGTGACATCACTACTGTGGACAGTAACTTTCTTAGTAACAGCTAGAGTTTGAGATTTTCTGTGTTGCATTCATGATATAACTGGTTCAGCTTGCTGGAACATGTGGAAGGGCAGGAGAACACTTACCAAATCTAAATATATCTTTAACGAAAAAACTAGGGGCATAACAACTTACATTTATCTTCGTATTGAAAAGAATGTGCCTGTATGCTTGTGCTTTACATAAAATAGCATTAATCAAGATGATAACAGGATCATACTCAATGTATTTGTCCACAGGTTTCTGGCAGGATTTCTGAAAGTCACAAAATAACAAGAATTAGAAAAAAAAAAGAAAGAAAGAGTTTATTAAATGTTCCTCTAATCTTGACAGAACTGCATGAATCCAAACTATTCAATTCTTATCAGTCTTTTCTTAATGTAATCTTTCATTTTCAATAGGTTTTTAATCCATCCAGAAAAATTGCTTCCCCTTCCTTGACACTACAGTTGACACATAGATTCCCTTATAAAACATAATGACACACTATTGATTTTTACAGGCTTCAGATTAACACAGATAATAAACTACGCAAGGATGTACTTAGTTGCCGTTTTGTGCCTTACAGATGCAAAAGAACAAACTACCTTCCCAAGACTCAAGAAATGGACCAGGATTTTGTTAAAGGTTAATTAATCATGTTATTAAAAAAAAAAATAATTTCTTCTATAATTTCCTTCTTTTCAGAGATGTTTTACTCTCATATTCTACCTTTTTCTTCCTTTCAAGAGGACAGTAAATATGTGTTGCTGTTCCATTGTTCTTCCGTACTGGCAAATTGTCCAGATGTTTCAACTGATTTTCCATTTCAGACCAAACACCAATGTATCCAGAATGCTGCTAATGGAGTTTTCACACACAGATACAGCCAAAGAATCAGAAGTTGCTATTAAATAGTGCTAAGAGACTAGACTATTACCTCTCCAATAGATCGGCTGTGCCTACTAGAGCACATTTCACCCAGACCACTCGGAAGTGCTTGTCGTCAACCCCCTTAAGATTTATTGACTGACTTGGATGGGTGATCTCTCCTTGACTTGAGTTAAATGGAAAGGGCTAACAGAAGGCAATTATACTAACTGTGGACAGGATGGTTAACTAACAGTCTTACAAGGGGCTCATCTAACAGACCTGAAGGGGAAATAACTACTAGCAGAGAGTGGGGAGCAGGAGGAGGTGATCACAGGAATCCCTTCTGCTCAAACAAGTGGACTTGCAGGAGGGTGCTCGCCCGCAGGTCAGCTTCCTCCTGCCGCTCATCCTCCTGCCTGTCCTCAGCTGATCCCGCTCCCCTGGGCCTTCACATCAGAGCACAATAGTCCTAGAAACAATCTCCATTTCCATTTCAATGAGTGCATGGCTGTGCACTGCCACAAGAGAAATCTACGCACACATAGAAATGTTTCTGAAAAATGTTCCTGAAATGCTGTAACACTAAAAATGCAGCTTTAGGCAACACACACCTACAGCCCAACCCCCCGGAAAGAATGAAAAATTCTTTTCAATTTTATAGGGATTCCATGTGTCCAAAGTCAACTTTTCCTTGCTATTTACGAGAACTATTATTGGAGAATTTGAAAATGCAAAATTTCACTAGCAAATTGACTCAATAGTCTCAATACTCTCTATCAAGAAAACATCCAAACAAATGTTTAAATTGAATAGAGTGCCAAAGGAATGTTGCTTACCACTAATGAGTGTTTCTTAGTCCAACTCAAGATGAAAAAAAACCAACAAATTAATTTGGATTAGAAAAGTAAATACTGTGTATGACAGTACACAAGCTAGAGATAATGAATTCAAAAATTGACTCAATTAACCATCAGTTCGATAGGTCTAAAATTAAAGCAAGAGATGGAAGAAAGGACATAATTAACAGAAGACCACAGCTACAGGATTTAATAGAGTGAAAAAGAAATTGCAACTATAATTAAAGGCAGTGTTTTGCTTCATTTCTTTCTACAGGGAAATCATTAACAAGATATTCTTATAGGTGGTAATTTACGTATGTCAAATCTCTAGGTTGATGTAGCACAGGAAAACTCCAATTTTTTTATAGGCTTATTCACACAAGCACTGGACAAGCACATACAAAAGAAGATTATTCTTGAACACAATGGGTGTCATGAAGGTTAGATGAAGGATATCCTACATACCTCGGCATTTATCATACTCTCAAGTTTTCTCACAACACAAACAGTTATTTCTTCCAGCTGTACTACTAAAACATCTGACACTAACCTTAAATACCTAGGAAGGAAACTTGTGACTAGAACCTGACTTCAGCAAAATCAATGCAAGCAAGGGCTAATGCAGTTTAAGTAAATATAGGTTTCACTAGATAGCTTTATGTAGTTAAAGTGACATAACTCTATGGACATTGATAATCACCAGGACTTTCAGAGAGGATCAGCACGAGCAGCTCAGCTCTGGAGAGCTGATTGCATGCTGACTTTAAGATTTTAGTCAGGCAGTTTAGAGTGAATACAATACCAGTGCTCATTCCCCGCTGCAGTTCTGTGCAACTGCAGTCAACGGCCTGTTGACAGAAAAAGACACATCCTTAACAAAACTGAGCTTTTTCAATCTTCTTTGGGCTTTCTCAAAGAAATGCCTCAGTTAACATAATAAGTTCTAAAATGATAGAAAGGATTTCTCCATCCTTTTAACCAGTTTTTAATTTCTTCCTTAAATATGTAACTGACATCAGAAACAACTGGTATCTTTCCTTGAAAAAAACAGACATTACTTTGATTAAAAGGTACTTCAGGTAATTTTGCAGAAGATAAAGGTCAAGCTTGGCATCGCAAACTCTATTTATGCCTCATCTTCCAAATTGGTAAATTTAAGGAAAATTATGAATATTTGATGCTGACACACAGAAGTCCAACAGATACTGTGCTCCCCTTAAAAAGGGTGTTGAATGTATTTCAATATTCTAATTAATTTAAATGGATATTATTTAGGAATTGTTTGACTAATCAAGTATTTAGGAATATTTGACTATGTTTGTCTGTTTTTTAAAAAGAAAAAGTTTCTTTACTTAGAAATTTGCTTCGTTATCTTAAAAATATTATTTTTAAAAACATGAGCAAAGGTAGCTTTAAGAAAAAAACAGAAATCTTCAAAAGCTAGTACAACCATGTTCTTCATAGTGTAGCGTACCAGATTCTATCTGATCAAAGCACTCCAAAACAGTTAAGGAAAGTAACATATGTTTTAACATCTCAGTTGTATTAAATAAGACAAAAGTACTGAAATGTTAATTCTGACTGCATGTTTATCAGCCTTTTATAAAACACTACTCAAAAGACATACCTCTTCTTTGTTCATCAAAGATACTCAACTGCAAACACAGTTCACAAATGTACGCCAAATACAATACAGTGTACAAATATTTGAGGAAATACCTACTGTCACTTAAGGGCAAAATTCTCAAAGTATAACAATGGTACTTTTCTAGAGTGCTCTCTCTCCAACATTAAAACACAACTTAATTTTTAAGTAAAAGTATTTCGGGATGGGGGTGGTGCAAGGGAAAAATGTTCTTAAAAGGAATCCACAGGACACAACAGATAATAAAAATATACATTGAATAACCATGCTTCATCCTGAACTAAAAATACCATGAAAACCACACCAGGAATATGTTTGCAAATCTCTGGTAATTAGAAACACCAGTGAAACAGTCTTGGTTTAGTATTCCTTTCTCCAGGGTTTGGAGCTTGGCAATTTTTTTTATACAGCAAATTTTAACAATATGTATATAGCTTCAACATGAACATAGTTCCATTTATTAGGGCAAACTAACACAGACCCATCATCTTGCGAGAATGTCCTTAATCCCAGTTGTACCCTTAAACAATAAAATGTAATTAGCTGTGCTGCTTTCAGGAATGGGTTCTTTATTAGGGATGAGGCTAAGTGTCATAATAAGCTGAAAAACAATACAGCCCAGTTTCAGATGCATTTCATTTCAGAAAACTGAAAATAAAAATATTGTTTTATAATTCTCCTATGTTTTCCAGTATGGAGTTGGCCTGTAAATTGAGTTACGTAAATAAAAGGATAATCTTTGTACTCTTGACAGATTCTTTACCTTACCACATAAATGCTTTGCATTCAAAGCACTTACAGTCTCTCTGCCTTGCTGCAATAAAAGAGCTTTTCAATTATTTTTTAATTGCAGAAAAGCTAAATGAAGTGTGCACTGCTCAGGCAATTTGGCTTTCTTATTACAAAACACAAGGGGGATCCTGACTGAGCTCTACATATTGCAATGAATAATTTCTTTCCCTTTGTTGGGGTCTGGAATGATTAATATTTTTTAAACACAACAACATATATGTAATTTAAAACCAAATTTTAAAAAATTTGCATATTTTTCCTTCTATTTTTGAGTAAGTCAAGTTTGCTAATTTCCTTTTACATTCATTGCACCTTGACTGCAGAATTTATTCCAGGTTAGCTGAATGTAGGGTTTTTTTCCCCCTATAGCATTAATATTGATTATAGCATTAAGAGTGGGAACATTATCTAAACAGTATTTTTTGTTACTTTTGTTAATGGTTAGTTCTTAATATAGTCAGTGAAGATTTGTTGCATTATTTACATGTTATTTAAGTTTTAAGGATCTCAAAATAATTAACAAAAAGCTTCTCTATAGAAAACCACCCAGGCTTACTTTCACCACCACTTCTGGTTTGGAATAGGGAATATATCAGCATGTTCACAGCCTAGGACTAGAACCAGACCCATGAGTTGCAACGCGACTACAAGTCACCTTGTTGGAGGGAACCCTAACATGCCTGCACACACACACCCCTCTCCCAACAACCTCCGCCACCCCCCAGTTATCACACTGAAGAAAAAACATATTGAACAGGTCTCCACGAGGAGGTGAGTTTCCACAGAATGTTATTATCCATTTTTAAGTACCTTTAAATTCTTTTTAAGGAGCAATAATCCACCTGTCTCTTGTAATGGCACTTGCACAGCAAAATGTATACAGGATGAGAAAAAGGTTAATTCACTAAAGGCAAATCTCGAGCAAGAAGGAATGTGCAATAGCAGAAGTCGGGCTAGGCTTCTGCTGAACTGGCCTTGATTAAACAAAACAGAGTAAAAAAGGTTATAGAACTTGAAGAATTTGTGGCAGTTAGCCACCTTGAAGAGCTCTTAAGACAAGACATGACCTTTCCATCCTGAGTTTTATGGTACTGTGTGGACTTCCATGTCTGACAGAAGAAGGTTTCTTTAGTTTCTTCTGTACCTGTTGCAAATTTATTTCCAAAGAGGATGGTAACACTTGTGAGGTCTTTAATGGTTGCCTGCACTGAAATGACAATATGGAGCTCAAAGAAACTTTTAATTATTTTAAGAGCAATAACAAACGCTGCAAGAACTAAACTGAAGCAGCCCCATGAATATCAGGCTGAATTTCCAAAACTGTACTCCAATATTGTGGGCTGGAAACAGATGTTCCTTAACGGAAGCTTTTAGTATTTGCCTCTGGAAAAAAATCCATTATTCTCTTCATCAGATTAATAACAGAATACAAAATCATGGAATTTTGCTTAGGCATTCAAATTTCAAAATTGAAAATCATGTGATCAGGTTAAACGCATCTTAAAAATAGATGTAGAGGGTGCTGTTGGAAGAACTTAGCTTCTTCAACCTCAAGGTGATGTTCCGAAAGGTGTTAATGACAAGAATATCCTGAGATTGGCAAAAACCCTTTAGATGTAAATTTATTAATTTATCAAGGATAACTTTAAACTAGGATTGGGGCAAGTCTGTAGGTCAGTATAGAACGGGGATGATCTTGGCAATGTTCTGCTTGTTCCTAATTTTCTGGGGCCCTTTATGCTACACATCATATGGAATAAATGTTGGGTTGTTGTTGGTTTTTTTTTTTTCCTTTACTTCATGTGTCAGTATTTTCATTTCACTTGAAAATGGGAATGAAACAAAAGTATCCCAAAGCTTTTTAGCAAAAAAATTAGCTAAATGATGTCCACTGGCCTCACTTTGAGTATCACTATGCAATCTTTCTAGGTACTTTTCATTTTTCTCTCTTGAGCTACAACGGAGTAGCAGTACTCAATGCTCTAATTCCACTGTTCTCAGGCTGAGTGATCACACATTCTAATCTCACCTCAGACTTCCAGTTTTTAATAAATACTTTCAGCTTTTCCTAAATTTGTAGAGGGTCACACTCTAAGTTTTATAAACACCTGACAGAAATGATGTTTCACACTGGTAAGTGGGATCTTTGCATTTTCTGAAGTGGAGAAAACTCCTAATCTATCATTGTTTTCAGGTTAAGATGATTCGTAACACTGACAAACTCATTATAGCACTGCTCATGAAAGTTTATGAAGGGTATTAAATGACATTCTGTACTTGACTAATTTTTGTTGTTGGTAGCGTGATGCTGACCAACTTTTCAGGTCTCTGGCTGGAGCACAGCATTGCCTGCATGGAGTAGAATGCCTCCAGAGGGTTACTGCACTGACAAAACTATTCTTCCAGATGAAAAGGAAAAAGTGAAACAAGAACTGCCCTATTAGAAACCATGAGGTCTTGATACCTGGAGACAACCGCAGCGCTTTCCTGCAATATGCAGATAAAGCTGAATTCAGATCAGTTTTGATCTTGGCAATTTTCTAACATTCTCATCTCCACTTTACAAACTGTGAGCTAATGTGTTTCTTACTAACACACTTCATATTGCCTGTTCCTCATGTGGACCACTCCTACTCTCAGCACTTCTGGGTGGCCAGGAATGGAGAGAAAGGCTCCACACATCACAGGATACACATCACATACGAGCAACTAGAACTGAGGCTGCAATTGATCCATGAAAATCCACAACAAAGAAAGAGGAAACAGACAGGTATGAGTAAGCGAAAAATGGTACCGATCTGCACCTGCATGAAGAAAGGTGGACAGAATTCCAATTTGCTAGGAATATGTGATTCTTTGCTCTTTCTTTTACTCCTTTTGTTAAGTCCTTTACTCTTTTTGTTAAGAATTTAAGTTAGTGATGGACACAGCAACTGGGACTTAAGTCTTTGATTCTGCATGGGATGCCACAGCTCTGGAAGACCAAAATCTTCAGTCCTCAAACGGTTAAATGCTAAGAGGAACGGGTGCCACCTACTGGCTCCCAGTCTCCCTTGGAGATTATCACAGCCAAATTAATAACCATAATTGATGACCTGGGTTTACAAGATGTGCTAAATCTTACGTGATACAGCTGCAGGCATAAGCTTTATACTTGTCCTTTTGTATCCAACTTGTCCTTGACTTCAAAGATGAGTTTGAAGCTCCACATGAAAGCTCCAAAGAAAACCATGTGCATTTTTATCATGTACCAATGATGAATTTTGAATACATGATTTGACTACCAACGATTTGACGTAGTTGATACCCACTTCTAAACACAATACATTATAGCAGCACAAAAAAGCAGCTAAAAATCAATTTTTCCTTGCAGCGTTTATGTCTAAAGTGAGCACAAATCTCTATTACTTTGTTTGTCTTGTACCTAAGAAAACTGCTGATCTCTCCAGTTTTTGCAAAGTTTGCAGAGATTTTTGTATAAAATTTCAGCTGGTTTATACTCTACAGCAATGAGCTATTTTAACTGACTCCTGGGCTGAAAAAAGGATCTAAATCAGCTCTTTCTAGTATCATCAGTAATTTGTACATAACTTGTTTTCACAGCCTCCTGTTGACAACAGAAGCTGAGATCTAATGTGTACCTCTTTCAGCTTGAGCTAACCACCAATTCTCCAAATATAAACTCGCCACAGACCACTATGATCTGGTTGCCTATGATCTCTATTTTTGATCTAAGAAATGCTTGAATGACTCAAAAGTCATAAGGTTGTAAAGGAATTCATGACAGGTTTCATACAAAGCTTTCTGATTGTCTGTTATGTTTATTGCTCCATGGTTAGTAAATTAATCCATCTTCTATCAATCAGCATTCTCAAAATGCCAAGGGCTACAAGACTGGGGGAAACAACCACAAAGGAACTTGGAAGTGTACACAACTAATTCCTTACAAAATACAAAATATTCAACAACTGGTTCAAGCACAAGGTTTCCCAATTTTATAAGGAGCAGAAAGGATGTTGTGAAACACAGTCACAGATAAAATCAAAGATTTTAAAATCAAGATGTAGAACCATAGAATGGTTTAGTATGGAAGAGAGCAATTTCCTGATATCTAATCTAAATCTACCCTCTTCCAGTTTGAAGCCATCACCCTTTGTCCTATCACTACATGCCCTTGTAAAAAGTTCCTCCCCATC
>VXAK01022216.1:0-28363 GCA_013399435.1 Arenaria interpres
ATACTTAAAGGGAGGGAGTCAAGGGGATGGGTCTGGTCCCTTTTCAGTGGTGCCCAGGGATAGGACACCAGGAAATGGGCACAAACTTGAACATAAGAAATTCCATGTAAACATGAGGAGGAACTTCTTTCCTTTGAGGGTGGCAGAGCCCTGCCAGAGGCTGCCCAGGGAGGGGGTGGAGTCTCCTTCTCTGGAGACATTCAAACCCCACCTGGACACGTTCCTGTGCAACCTGCTCTGGGTGGACCTGCTCTGGCAGGGGGTTGGACTAGATGATCTCCAGAGGTCCCTTCCAACCCTGTATCATTCTGTGACTGGGAAGTACCCTGCCACACTTTGTGCTTAAATGGCATTTAATAAAAGATGTTTCTAGTAGTCAAAGTTCTTTACATCTTCCTTAGGTTAGTGTTTGCTTGCCCTCTGCAGAGTACGGTACTACATGGCATTCTCAATCGTTTCATAATTGCCTTCAATGATATTTTTTTTTTATTTTCTCAAATACAGGAATCAAGCATAATTGACTTCTACCCTGAAGATTTTGCTATTGATTTAAATGGGAAGAAATATGCTTGGCAAGGTGAAATTCCAACTTTCGGGGTTTTTTTTTGAGCTATAGTATACTGACCTTAGTCTTAAGAATCTATATAAAAATAGGAAGAAAATGGAAAATTATCTTAGTGAGAGAGTCACACAGGTAACTTGTGTTACTTGGTGTAAGGGAGAAGTATTTTACAGCAGGTGTATTTTTGAAAAGAAATTATTATGAAGAACAAGTTATGATTCAGTAACTGATTTAGGATTGGCAATGATTATTAGTAATTTCAGCAGTTACTTTAGATTTGTTAATTTGTCCTGAGCTAGATAAATAATTTTTCTATTTTTATCAGCCATACTGTGTAATTGTCTTTTGTCTCCTTTGCATTTAATTAATGGATGTTGTTCTGTTCAATCAGTGGCTCATTAGTACCTTGCAAAAAATGCTTTGGGGAATACAGAGATGTTTGGATGTGTACAAAGAATGAAAAAACAGCTACAGTATTTAACGTAGCTTCTCCTTCCTTTAGACAACGTTAATTTTAAAGGTCTGCCATGTGCAGCCAATAGTGTAACATCTCAATTGTAGGTATAAATAATTATTTGGGCACAAAACGAAACACGTGAGATTCCATCTGAATGTAAGAAAACTCATTTTTACTCTGAGGTCGGTCAGACACTGGAACACCTTGCCCGGAGAAGTTGTGGAGTATCCTTGGAGATACTCCAAACCCAGCAAGACATGGTCCTGAGCAACCTGCTTGGGGCAACCTGAGCAGCCCATGACCATGTTGGAGCCAGAGGGTGGGGACTCGATGATCTCCAGGGGTTCCTGCTGGTTCTTCCCAAGTTCTGTGATTCTTTCCTCAAGACAGCTCGCCTATGTTTTTGAAATAGCCACAGTTAGACACATGAGTATCTTACTCGGGACAGTGATCCAAAATTGAAGAGAATATTCCTAGGTATTTCGAAGCATGTTGCATAGCAGGTTTTCTCTTCGTAACCTGAAGCCCCTTCTTACCCCTATTGTAATTCTGGCAACTTTACTTGGTCCTTTTGTCCAGTTATCAAACCTACAGTCTAAAGCAGTAATGGTTTACATAGCTCCCTCATGCTTTCAGCAGCCTAGAACATTACTTTTGATTCATTTAATGCTTAATTGCGTTATAAACTCTTTGTTCTGGATTAACACCTGAAAGTCTTATCCTTAAAAAACAGTCGTAAACCAACAAATATTTTCCAATCTGAAAGTACAGAGTATCTCTGTTAAAAAGCATCTAGTATATCTGAGATCTGCCTATTGGTAGAGCTGGTACAGACAAATACGAAACTATGAATATCAGCTTGGTAGAAAGCCTTTGCTGTCTTCTTGGTCAGGAAAAGCTTTAGTGCTCATGGTAAGGGAAGTAAAAATTAAAATAATTACTCCAGCTTCTAACCAATAATAAGGGTGACAGAAGTAAATATTTGAAGAATTTCTTCTTGCTTTTTTGGATTTTATAACAGACGAAAACGTAGACTGGAGCATACCAAGAAAGGCTATTCTCCAGCTTCATCCAATGTGGTCGAGCAGGCCCTGAGATGTGCTGCTTAGTGAAGGATTTTGATCCTGAGAGGAGCATCCATGTTATCTTGGAGTAAAATTAATAGCTGGTGTGAATAGTCCCTAATGGATAATATCTGTGTCACCTCGCTGCTGAACTCGGAGTGATTTCTTCCATTGTTGTCTCTTAATAATTTAATCTGAATAAAGTAGCATTGAGTTCTGCCAGGGGAGTATCTGTAGCAAATGAGACAAATAATGACTGTCTTACTGAGCTCATCTTGTTCCTAAGTGAAGCAGGTGTGGGTAGAGGTTACTGCTTCCCAGTGCCTCCCCAGGACTGAGGCGGGGAGGAGGAGGATGGTGGGATGCTTTGAGATCAGCTTCCCTTTTCAACTTGTACTACCACTGAACTAATTTTTTTTCTAAACAGCCTGTGTGGTCACAACCTCTAAAAATGCAGGGTTTTCTTTTCTGTCACCGATGAAACAGTTGTTTCTCGGGTAAAGAATCTATTGGAGCTTTCCATGCTAGTGGGTTTTTTTTGTTTTGTGGTTTTGAGGGTTGGTTTGCCTTTTTTTTTTTTTTCCCAACAAGTGTGAAAAAAAAAAACCAAACCAAAAGTGTTTGCTTTACTAGGTGTTGCGTTATTGCCATTTGTTGATGAGCGACGCCTTAGAGCTGCCCTGGAAGAAGTCTACCCTGACCTCACTCCTGAAGAAAGTAAGAATTGTGATATTTCATTACAATTTGTTATTACTATTGTGTTTAACCCTAAATGAGCAAGGTGTAATAGATGTTTGGTTGGATTGAATTATGGCAAGCTGTACCCTCTTCTTCATGGACGGTGGCTGATAACTAGAATGATCCTTGATGGGTTTGTTTTTGTAGCTTTCACTCACTTTTCTTTTACTCAAGGAGACCAGGCATAAGACTTAACCTGAAAATTAGATGGCAGCTTAATCATATGATAAGCTTCTACCAGTATACGCTGTCAGAGCACTTGTCAGATGAATAAGTTACAATCAAAAGAATAAACTGTTTCCATGGTTAGAGTTGATGGTAAAACTTGATAGGTGTATTGATTGTTCTGACCAGTAGGCTGGCTGTGCCCAGTTACACATGAAGCTTCGTGTTAGCTTGTGTAGGCAAATGTATGTGTTACTTTCTCCATTTTACACAAATAATAGCTGGTTCTTGTAGGTAAACTGCTTGGAAGGTGTGTGGGTTTGGGGGGGTTTTGGTTTGCTGGCTTTTTTTTTTTTACCCAGCCTTTCCGTATCTTCAACATTACCCTGTTCTAAATTCAACATTTCTGCCAATGAACACAAAATTCCCCTTTTACTGTCTGCCAGCTACCCTTGTGACCAGAGACATCTTTCTTTGGGCCAGAGACACTGTCTTTCTGCTACTCTCAAAGAACATTCAAAGCTTTCTCCTCAATCACAATGAAGCTTTCCTTTCGTGGAGATGTCAACAGGACGGTGTGCTGGTCTACTGTATTCCTTCCTCTCTCTTTGCTCTCAACTCTTCATTCTCTTCATCTTTTCTAGGCAGAAGAAATAGCCTCGGTGGTGATGTTCTCTTTGTTGGTAAACACCATCCACTTTGTGACTTTATTGTAGAACAGTACAAGACCAAAAATACGGAGGTAGGTTCTGCTTGTTCTTAAGGGATTGTGTAAATGGGGAGGGTGGAGGTCTAATGAAGTGCTTCAGCTGAAAAATTATTTCTTCCATAGCCAGTTGATATACCGCCAGAGCTGTGCCATGGAATCCAGGGAAAGCTTACGCTGAATGAAAACGCCGTTCTTCCAGATGAGTGAGTATGGGTTGTTTGATGCTTAAGGACGTTTTCTTCAGTTAGGTCTGCATTTAAGTGAAAATATCTTTGCGCCCCCAATGAGAAATGTTGAACTCCTGACAAAGCAATGCATTTAGTTCTGAGGCTAAATGTGCTTTCCACTAGGTTTCATAGTATGTACATATTATCATCTGCATATGTAAAACAACAAGCAAGTAAAACTTTCATTCTATGATCCTATCGTTTTTATTTCAGATCTAGGCTTTTAAAGCAGCATCAGAAATCTTTAAAGCACTCTAATGTCTGTGTTTAATGGCTGATGAATCTTTTTTTGTGTTTGTCATTTCGTCTGTGGAAGACTGATTTCTATGTATTTAGTAATCTTTGAACGTTAAGAGGTAAACAGGGCCTATATAAGTCATCAGTGGCCTTATTCGGTAAGGTCGTGTTGTTTTGGCCTCTTTGCTTTTGTATGAATGTTAATGTAATGCAGTCTGATGTGATGTCCAGTAGTGCATGCTGTTTAAAAAAAAAATCGAACCCAACAATTCTGCTTTTTATATGCTAATCTTAATTGCATTAAAGGAAAATCCAGATAGAGATATATTAGATATATTTTGCCATTTTCCATTTAGCCTTTAGCACTAAATTCAGGACTGTTACCAGCTACACATACAAAAAATGTTAATATTTTTTGTTTTCCAGATAACGCATTTAGTTTGAGAAATTATCAGCGTAATCTTCGCATTGTAGGATATGCTTTCATTTATCTAACTTTGCTTAGAGGCATAAGCAGGTGTTTAGTAACTCATTTGCATTAAATGCACAAACACTCTGTTTTTGTTGGACAGATAATGTATCCTAGGTCACACTCACTAATATACATTTCTCTATTCTTGTCATGGCTTGTGAAGAATATGAGGAAGTCAGAGCTGTTCTTGGAGGGAATGGCAATGCGGGCAAAAAGGCTCTTCTGGCATTGTTTTCCCTAGATAGAGCCTGAGAAATGGGGATTTATTTATTTTTTTTACCTAGAGAAGTAGTTTGGTAGGAATTCTGTGAAGATGAGCAGGCATTTATATTGCCACTTCAGAATAAGTCTTACTTTGCTAAAAAGATTTGGATCAAATTCAACGAATACGAGTGCAGCTTGTGACCTCTGTGTGTAACGTGGGTCTGTGGCAGTTGTGCGCGGTGGGGTGAACAGAGAAATCTGCTTTCTGATTGATAAGAGTAATTTTCTCGAGCGTGTGGTTTGTCTGCTTGAATCTGCTTTGTCTGCTGAGGGGGTAAAGTTTTCTGGAGGAAAGAAGGAAAGGGTTAAGATGCAACTGCATATCAGCCTATGAAATCTCAGAAAGGAGATTCTTTAGGTGCTGTGTACAACAGCTACTAATATTTTATTTATTTTTTTTTTTTTTTACTTCAAAGCCTTTTTCTTTCTAGTGAAGTTTGTGCCTTCCTGGTGCTGCGTGTGTATCTGTCTCTCTGGTCTTCTCGTGCCCTCTTACAACCTGTTGGCTTGCTATAATCAAACCCTAGCGGTACGGGGAGGTTTCCAAGGTGCAGAGTAGTCCTAAGGTTTGTAAGCAGGCTGCTGGGCAGTGGGAAGTGAACCCGCTGGTAGACACTAGAGAATCCACACAGATCAGCTGCAAAACTACTCAGTTTTAAGTTATAAGCAATATCTCAGTTATAAGGATCCAGTAATTCTTACTGCTTATGGAAGTATTTGATTTAAGGGAAAAGCAAGTTAATTTTGAAGTCCCTTTTATGTGTCTCAGGCTTAGTTGACAGAGGAACAGGAGCGGTGGCAACAGGAGGAGTGGAGCAAATGGTGAGAAGTATGTTACGTTACGTTTTGACAGGTTTTTCTCTTTACCAGGACAGTGGAGTCTCCTGTTCCAATGCTACGTGATCTTACACAAAATTCTGCGGTCAGGTAAGTAAACTCTGGGGTTTAATGCAACAGTGTACAGAACACAGCAGTCAAAACTAATTTTATTCTGGTGTTTTGTGTTGTTGAACTGGCAACGGAACCCATCTCTTTATAAAATTTAAGCTTTTAGATTAAACATTGCTAGTTTTCTGTGAGAATCGAATAAAAATATTATGTTGTAACAACGTTACGTTGTTGGGTTAGGGTGGTTAAGCAGAGGGTGCGTAGTGGCGTGCCCTGCAGGGATGTGCAAAATAGTCATTTCTCAGTGTGAGAAATTGATTGGAAGCCCTCCAGCTCTTGATTTTTGCCTCTTGGATTTTTATGTAGTTTTATTCCTAGCAATAACCAGAGCATGCCTGAGAATATAAGTTTTTAATGTCTTTAAGAAGTCAAAGAGTAATACTAACTTTGCCTGAATGTGATGTTTGGGAGAATAACAAGGAACTTCATCATGAATAAAAAAAACAATGCAGAGTTTCCAAAAGTAAATATTGTGGTCACAGAAGTTTTTAATTACTCTTGCACTTGACAGCAAATTTCTGTAGGTCTAGCACGTTGTATATCGTTGTCGCTTAATTTGGCACAGTATAATAGGTATGTAATGCTCGAGCCTATAACCTTTCACTTCTTGAGCCACATAAGGTACTTGAGCCACTGAAAATCACTTGTGGTCTGTCTGCATAACTTTTTCCTCCAAGGAGGCATAACTTGGTTCAACTAGAACAACTGCCTACGGGCAGTAAGAAATGCTGAGTTGTGGCTTGTCAGGATATTGTAGAAAGGATGTTTTGAAACGGGGATTTAGTTGCTTTGAGTGATGAGTTAAAGGTAGTTTTTAGCTTTCCATCTGCCACCGTCAGGAGGTTTGAATTGTTTTACGCTTCTGTCTGTTTCTCTGTTGCAAGGATTTCTCTTCCTGTCCTTTGAGATGATATGAGCAGTCATGATTCTGCTCTTCAGTTCTTGTGACTTTGGCTGAATTTTCCAAGGGACCATTATTCTCTTTCCTTCAAGTCTCATTCATTCTCTGTGCTGAAAAATAGATACATTTCGGCTGGAAGAGTGAGATTATTCCACTTAGTTGTTTGCTTTGATCTTTCTTGGCATCCTGAGCATTCTTCTGTGTCAAATGGTAGGTGGTGAGAGAACCAGAATCAGGCTGATGCTGTGTACTTCAAACATGTCCCTAGTGGGACCTACCTGAGACCTGGATACTTAAACCAAGAGATTGGAATTGCTAGGGGTGTGGATGTATTTTCCCAGAGCACATCCAAACCGCTATATAATGCGTTGTAGCAGCAGAAATTAAACTTTCGGACACTTTTTGGTCTAGTAATATTTAGTTTGTCTAACTCTAGACAGCTCAAAATGCAGGGTCTGTGAGATGCCACTAAAAATTGTGTGTATTCCCCTCCACAAGAACTGCATGTAACTGCAAAGCTGCCTTTCAGGATAAAAACTCCCTGGCCCAGGAAATCCCACTTCTAAGTTTTGCACGCTTTTGACTAGACCACATAGCAAGCTGATATCCTTCCTGTCTGTATTGTGGCAGCCTTTGAACTTAACAATCAGGGCTTTGACTAGAGGATTTGTACTCAAGGGTCTGCAGAAGATGCTTTCATTACCATACGTAGGACTAGTGTCTAGAAAACAGTTAAACTTTCTTTTAGGCTGGCTGTTGATACAGGGGAGGAAAAAGATCACCCTGTGGAAAATAATTGAGGCATCCAAGTCCAATATAGTCAGTATATCCCTGTGCAAGAAATGTACTTTGCGGTTTAAATCAGGGGTTCTTGAATCTTATCTTTTCTGTGTCATACATCACTGTTAATAAAGCAGCAATTACTTTTTAATCTTGCTTGTCTTAATTATCAAGTAAACTTAATCCTCAAATACTTTTTCTTCTAGTATCTCTTTCAAAGATCCACAATTTGCTGAAGACTTTGTTTTCAAGGCCGTAGTGTTACCTGGTGCAAAGTAAGTATCGGTTGTCAGTTTTCAAATAATTCCATTTTCTTTCATTAATCTGAGTACTTGCTCTGATAAGTATTTATGGAACTATTTTTAATGTTAAGGAAACCTGCTCCGGTTCTAAAGCCAGGAGACTGGGAAAAAACCAACAACGATGGCAGGCCTTGGAGACCGCAGCTTGGTTTTAACCGAGACAGAAAACCAGTCCATTTGGACCAGTCGGCGTTTAGAACTTTAGGGTAAGACCAGCAGCATTGTTACTGGCTGTCTTGCTGCGATGACTATGCTCATTTATTGCCTTTTTTTTTTTTAACTTTAAAAAAAAAAAAGCAACACCACAAAGGGGGTGGGGGTGGACTGTCAGAGATTAGGTGCCCATGTTCCATGTTGGAAACTTTGGCATCTGAGATTTAAATTCAGTATTGATGAAAAGTGTGTATTACTATAATGTTGCAGTAATGCCTTGCATTCATCATAATTTTGGGGGGGGCATTTTTAACTAGCTTTCCCACTGCTTTTTTTCAACTTGTTTGGTGGTTACTTGCTTGAAGTACAGAAGGTAGAGTGAGAATATTGCACACAAATGATAATTAAGACTGCTACGAAGACAGGATTGTCTTTTATGCTTTAAAAACAAAGACATTTTTAAAACCCACATATGGAGCATGTGTTAAACCAAGCAGTTCCTTTGATTGTCACTTTTCAAGGCATTGCCACAGTCAGTTTTTTTTAGTTCTCCAAAAGTCCAAGTAATTTTCTCAGGTGCTGCAGCGTAGTGCGAGAATGCTTCTGAGTGCAGGATGAGAGAACAAGCTGGGGTTACTTACTAACAGATAAAATGAAACTTTTTTCCTTACTGGGAAGGGCAAGGAGCCACATGTTTGTCAGAGCCAGAAAAAAAGGCTTTTTAGAGGAGATTGTATTACTAGCAAATAAAACTCTGTGAGCAACTGAACACAGGTGTCTCTTTAGGAAGAGAAAATACTTTCCTCTTCATCTTATGGCTCTGGAGGAGCTGGGAGGAGAAAAAACAACACCCTTCCCTCCATTCATGTGTTGGAAAGCGTAATTGTTCCAGTGCTACGCTTGGAACCATCTCCTGTTCTTCCATGTCATAGGTATAAAAAAAAAATAACAACATGTATAGCTGTGTTACTGATCATGTATCATGTCTCATTTAATTGCTGTCCAGGGAGGTGGACACCACATTAATCAAAGTCTTAATGTGAATGTAGATCTGCACAGGAAAAACAGCCAATGTCTGGCAAATATTGGCACGCTGATATTCGCAGGTCCCGCGTCTCTGTCAACTCTTAACTTCTTGGGAAACGTGTCAGCAGTTAGTTTTTAGTGAACTCTTAGACAATTTGCAGGAAATACATGGGGCTTTTTTCTGCTTATTGTGGCTTGCTATAGAAACTTCAGATTTTTTGCTGGGACCAGCTCACACTTTGTGGTGTGCCTGGGACCCTGATCTGCACACGAGTCATTGCGTTGTGCTTGTGCACATCTCCACTGACACACTGGAGAGAGCCGGGGCATTTGATGGGCTGGGTAGCAGCTGTGCTATACCATGGGGTTTACATTCTTTTTCCTTTCCATTTCATACACATAATAGCCACACGATGCCAAGGGAAAGAGGGATGCCAGGAATGTATGCCAACGCGGTACCTCTTGGAACGTACGGGAGCCCATACACCAGGCCGCTTCTGAGTGGGCAGCAGCAGATTCCTAAATTGTTGTCAAGTAAGTGGGTTCTGCTTTCTGCATTTCAGAGTTTGAATAATATTACGATTTCATTTTGATCTGTTGCACAATAACAAATAAAAAGTGGATTCAGGCATCCATTTTCATTAACCTTGTGTTGCTCTTCTCTAGTGCTCTTCCTTTATGGAATTGCTGTGTACTAAAATGTAATTACATCCTTGTAAGTGAGATCCCATTTCGAATACTGTGCCCAGTATTCAAATGCAAGAGGAAAAGTAGCACTTTGTCTACGAAGGGATCCTTAGTGTCTGTTACCCAGAATGTATTCAGTATGTGGCTGAATCTCAGCGTCACCAGCAGACTTAGTAGAAGCTTGGTGCTTTGTGTTCGAAGAGAACAACAAGAGGAGGATGCTGGCCACAGAAAATAACTGATGCACAAGGTGTGGTGGCAGATCAGGAGATACTGTAGGACAGACAGAAGAGCTGTGGTTTGTGCTGAGATGCCAGACTGAACCAAAATTGCTAATCCACGGGCCTGTATTGGCTTCTGCTGCCCGCGGTAAGTGTTGCAACTTCAGGCAAAGAGGTAGTAGGAGGTGGTCAGGAGGTCAGGGATGACAATGCCGTTGGTTTGGTGAACAAGTGGGTTGCTGGAAGCGGTAAGATA
Source organism: Arenaria interpres (assembly GCA_013399435.1). NCBI lineage: Eukaryota > Metazoa > Chordata > Aves > Charadriiformes > Scolopacidae > Arenaria > Arenaria interpres. The sequence continues at coordinate 10,170 of VXAK01022216.1, forward strand.
AATCCTGTGCAACCTAAAGCAGAGTTCTTCGTCATGGGAAGGAGTGCTTGTATGAAGGGCTCCCAAAAGGGACAATAGTCCTGTCTCTTAGCCTGTGATCAGGAGCTGCATTTCTGTAATGGTGGGAATAAGACAAGAGCAAACTGGGCTAAACTGCCTAAAAAGGTCCTTTAAGAAGTTTTCACTGTTCAGCTGAATCTTGCAATATTGAATTATGCAAGTGTTTGAAGCTTAAATAGCTGACACAGGTAAAGTTTGAACTCCAACATCTTGTCACATATAGAAGACCAGACCACTACTGCGTAGCAAAGCTGTCAGCCTTTTTTGTACTTGACTTATGTTTTTGTTGCATGTGAAACAACAAATAAATAATATCGATGGCCACTCTGAATTAAACTTATTATCCAGTCCCAAAGTAGATGAAGTGCAGTTGTGTGTAGGGGGTGCAGAAGCTTTCTCATGCAAAGAATCAGATTGGTTTAAATGGAGAAACAGATTGAATATGAGATCCTGGAGCTATTAACTTTGATTAAAAGAAAACAAGTGATGTATTGTGGTTTTTTTTAATGAACAAGAAATACCATCTAAAAAGAAGAGTATGGGGAATGGAAAAGCAGAAGTATGGGGAATGGAAAAGCAGAACTACCAGACAGCCATCACATTTTTGTATTAATCTCCAAAAAGAAAGTCTGTGTGGTTTTGGGGAGAGAGAAAGTATTTGTGAGCCTGTCGGTCCCTACGCTGTTGTTCAAGTCTTCTGAAGCTTGAGTCTTGATGCCGTGTGGGAAATACTTATTTCAAAGCAGTTTTCTCTGCCTTACACACATGGAGCTGATCTTGCCAATTAAGTACTTAAAAAGCTCTTGTCCTCATGGCATCTGAGCACCTTGTGTTGTATAGGAAGCACTCCATGTGCACAAATATGCCCCAATGCCATCATTCTTTCAAATTGAGGAGGCTTGAATCCACTGATCAATATGAAATCCCAGTCCATCTGTTGGCCTCAGAAAAACTGTCTGGTGGCTTTCTTTCATGTGCCCCTTCCTCCCCTCGTCTTACTCATCCTCAAATTGGCTCAGGCATCCCCGGTTGCTGTTCTTGCAGGTGTGCCTGGCAAATCTGAAAGTAAGGCTTTTTTCCTCCCTCTCCCTCTTTTTTTTTTCCTCCCTCTCTCTCTCTTTTTTTTTTCCTCCCTCTCTTTTTCTCTTCTGTCACTTTTCCACTTTCCTTAGTGCTGACTTTTCCATTAAAGCAGAGGTTCATCTTGTGCTTTCCTGTTCATGCAGGAAAAAGAGGCACCAGGTCAACCTGCTGGTCCCTCCAGCCACCATTGCAGCGCGCTGCTTCGCACGCTGCCAGCGCTAGTCATCCAAAGGCTTTTTCACAAAGCAGGGGTTGTGTGCCCGCTGCTGCTGCTCTCTGGGGCTCTTCATCCCGGAGTCGAGAAGCTGATTCCTGGCACACTGTTTTCGTGGGAGACTGCAGTGCAACATGCTCCACATGTGTTCTTTGTCACTTAATTTCACTGTGTTTCTTTTCCTCTTCCTCTAATGATAGCAAGCTGTCCTAGGAGATTAGTCTTAAATTCTAATTAACTTCTGATTTAAACTGGTTGCAATGCGAAGTCTTTACAACTAGCCACAGCAGTGGTTGACTTATTCAATGCCAAGTGGCTGCATATGTCTTAACTCCTCTTTTACCAGGTGGAGACCCTGGTAAAAAGGTTAAACCCTTGCTTAAACCCTTGTTAGAAGAATACCTCCGAGTGTCATAGCCCAAAATTTCTGCCTGAATCAGCCTTTCTCACATTCACGCTGAAAGATGCTGCTGGAAATGGGACCACACCTGGACACCATGACACATCCTGGATTATGGATTTTGTGGCTCAAGTGTAAAGCAAACCTGTCAAGGTGGGAGCATGTCAGCAGCTCTCTGAACCTCATAGCAGTAGGAGGTGGCCATCTTATTGAACACAAACAGTCTGCATGGGCAGTGCGTTTGCTCTGATGGAAATTTGTGGTCAGAATTGAGCACGTGAGCCAATTTCACCCAGATAGCCTTCTGTCTAGGAGTACCAAAAGGTGTTCCTAGATCATAGCTATCTTCTTGCCTTTTGCAGTCACCCCCTTCAGTTCAAGCACAAATTTCTGTGTCAAAGCACAGATATCTTCAGCTAGAAAATAAATTAGAACAAATGGGAAGGCATATGCTGAGTTTTCTCAACGGGGCAGGTTATCTGTTGTGTCAAAGCCATGTTCATCAGCTCCATAATTGTGAGAGAACAGCTGTATATTGTGGCGTAACTGGATTGGGAAGCGTCACACATTCCTGAAAAACTAGAGCTGATGCAGTTAAAATTCCCACATTTTGTGGGATTGTTACAGAGCAACTTTTTCATTTTATATATTATGTTTTTAAATGTATGACGAAGTAAAGCTAGACTCTAGAAGGGCAATGCGGTCAGCCAAAGTGCTATCTCTTCCTCAAGAGCCTGCTGTGGGTGTTCCTTACTGTTGTTCTCTGATTTGACTTTGATGTGCCAATTTTCAGTTGATGAATAATTGTCTGTGCTGATAACTTGGAGAGTCAAGTGCAGCATGGCAGTACTCTGTGAATGGCATATTTGGTTTCTGCAGCACAGGATATCTGATTTATGACTTCATTTCAGTCAGTAAACTTGTCAATTAGCTGCATTTGAAAAGTGATTTTTGATTAGTGCAATCAGTAAACACAAAATCTCCTCTTTGATTGCCATACTGATTAGATAAATTGTTACTTGAGGAGCTGCTAGAGAAGGCAGTTTATTTGGCCTTATAGGTCTAGGAAATGCCTAAGTTTTGAAGACTGAAGAAAATATTAATTGTCATTTCTTCTCCAATTTTGTGCTTTTTTGAAGTGCAATTCACCGCTGCAGCCTTCTTCCCTCAAAGATTGTTTTCTGTCAGAGCAATACAAATGAATAGTAATAAGGTGGCTTTAAAGAAATCATCATAGAAACATTTAAACTCTTTCTTAAACCATTCCCTTGAGCTGCAAAAACACGTGGTTACGGCAGGAGAGCTGGATCCTTTCTTTATCAGGTGGAAAGGAAGTGATTAAATAGGACACAAGTTTTTAACTGACCTTTAAACAGGGGTCTGTATGAACGGGGAACACTGTACCAGGGCAAGATCAGCAGCATCTCACTGGGTTTCTCACTAGAGTACCATTTGACCCCAGCAGTGGAATGGAAAAATGTGTCAATAAACTTCAATTAAAATGTGAAGTTCTGAGCAGGGGAGGGTCAGGGAGGGGGAGATTGTATTAGTCTGTATAATTGTTCGGGTACTTGGGTGTCTCGCCTAGCTCGGCCTGCACGGAGGAGAAGGGTGGGGGAGGCATCACCGTTATTCTCTGTGGAATATAGGGAGTTTATTTCTGGAAGTTTGTGTCTCCCAGCAAGCAAAAGGAGAACGGAGACAAGCTTAGGAGACCTGCAGGTCTGGTTATGGTGACAGAGCCAAACCCTAGCCCTCATTGTGGCGACTGCAGATGAGGAACCACAGGTGTTAGTAGCTACAGATGGAGCGGTTTTGTGCCTCTGAAAATGTTATTAGCAGAGTACAGTTCTGCTACGGTGGTGCTGGTGTCTGCAAAGCTTTGAAATGATTAGAAATGAAAAGTTGTTTCAGGATATTTTTTGGATTGAAAGTAGTTACACTCTGAGGCTTTACCAATTAATATTTTTTTTTTCATCTTTGTACCTTTTTTTTTTTCTTCAAGCTTCATTTTAATGTCGTTTAATCACTTGTTTTCCCCAGAGCAGCTGAAGACAACATTGTGGGCCTGAGTTTTCTTGTGTTGTGCTAATCTTGTATTCAAAAGCAAACCCATCCTCACTAAAGCAGGGTGTTCCTACAGCCTGTGTATCCTTGTAATTCACAGGCTGATGAGTATAAAAGTGCCACATTACCCATCTTTAGGTGTCGTGATACTTTATGGTGTATATGAAACAGCTAATTATACCTGATGCATCAGTTGGTAGCAGTATATATGTCTGTGTGTGTATGTATGTAATGGGTAATAAATAAACAAAGGGCAGCGTGTACCCCTCTGCGGCTCAGGCCGCTGCTGGGCCGGGTGGGCTGGTGAGCTCTGCCCGGGGGTGGCCCAGGCAGGATCAGCAGAGCTGCTGGGCATCGGAATTTATTTCCCTGACGAAATGGTGTGTTATCTCAGATGGGGGCTGCCCGCACCCTCCCCTGCACACCCAGGTGCTTCTGTGAAAGGTTTGTGTCCAGGCCGGACCATTACAGCCTGCTGACAATCCAGAGTCAGGAGAGAGATGCAGATTTTTCCTCTGTGTTTGTAGGGTTTTTTGTGTGTTTTTTTTTTTTCCTCTCTCCCCCCCGCCCCCGCATTTCTTTCAAATTATTGCAAAGCTTTAGTGTACTTGAATATTGGCAGTTTAACAGGGGGTTGCTGTCCCGTTGCAGCGCAGCCATTAGACAGCTTCTGGAACCAGCTGTTGAAATTAGGTCACACTTAAACGCCATTGAAAATAATCAAAGGTGTCACTGAAACTGAAGCTTTTGATTGATACACAATTTGAGTGTTGTGGACTGACTGGGGAGCTATTGATTAGCGGTTTCTTTTATCCTGTTTACTGACCAGTTTATTTAGAAGAACAACAACCGTTTAATTGCATGTCCTGTTAAAGCAATGTTGTTACTGCTACGTCTTTGTAAAGAGTTAGTTTGGGTAGAAGAAACAATTGAAAACTGGGTGGTCTTTTTCACTGCAGTTTCTTAATAACTGAAGTGATAGGTCTCTTGGCCAAGTTTTTACCCGAAAAGGTTTAATTCAGTCTGATTACATTATCTGACAGATTGTTAATAGGTTTTTATTATTATATTATCAGTGTCTAGGTTAACTTTTAAATGTATTTTTACTACCTTTAAATATTTAATTCCCTACATATAGCTATATATATAGTTATATATTTAAACATGCACAAAGTGGAACTGTTTACTTTATGATGTGCTCTGGTCATTCTTTTAGTTTGCTTTATAGAATAAGAGCCTAATGAGAGGGAAAATTGCACATACTTTAAATATTTGTTTCTCACAAACGTGGTGTATCGTGATGATGACAACAGTGTGTGTGTATATGTAACTATATTTTTTCATGTAGTGTAGTGATGAATGTATTTGTAAGAAACGTAAACCTTAAATTAAGCCTTCTGTTGTTATGGTAAGAGACGTGGTTTTGCATTTTTAAGCATTCAAGAGAGCATACCTGTGAAGTGTCCAAGCACAAACCAATGCTGGTTCTAGCAATTAAAATTCATTCTTCTTATAGCTTGAAGTTTATTTGACATATTAGAAAAAAAAAAAAGTTGTCTTTTATTAATTAATACTGTACTTGCTACTGATGGACCTAAGGGCTCCATCAAAATCAGCAATAGTAATCAGCATCTTGGTGAAATGTGTTTCATAGTATATCCAGTTTGAGCTTTTCTGTTCTACTTAAAACAAGTCCTCGGGCATGTATAAGTGTAAGTGGGCACAGTTCTCTAAGTATACTTGCTCTTTTTGTTTTAACATTTTGTTTTACCCTCTAGATCTTAGACCCCAAGAGTCTTGGCGAGGTCCTACGCCCTTGTTTCAACAGACCCCACAGAGGTAAGGCAAGAGGAACTGAAGTTTTGTAAAATGTGCCTGGGGGAGGCACTTGGTTCTGCCAGGCTTCACAACTTTTTTTCCTCTTTGTTTTGAACTTTGTTTAAATTTGTTTAAATCATACTGTATAGCAGGGGGTTTTTTTTAAGTTAATTAATGTCCATGATTTATTTATATTTTGTGAGTGCACTATGTGGTGTTCATCCTTTAAAAGTCTTGAGTACTTTGTATTAAAAAAAGAAGGCAAAAACACTTTCCATTAAAACTCAGACTTCAAAATTAACTTTACTGTTGGTGCTTTGGTACCATTCTTGGTTCTTTGGCCTTTATCTTATTGAAGCTTTTGAGATACTATGAAATTGAACACAGAGAGCTTAAAACTGCATTAGATTTTGGACAGGCTAAACAAATTTCTTTTTAGGAAGGCTGTGGAGCTTAATGAGGCATAACTAATGGTGTTCTACTTTTATCATTTCTGTGCCGCAACCGCAGCATTAGTACAGACTAGCCATTGATTCTTGCTACAAACCTCTTGAAGTCCTAATCAGCTTCTTTGGTACAAGTTTTTCAGGCCTGACAAGCCTATTGTAGGGCAGTGTCACTGTAGGTCAGTAGTTATTAGTTGCCACTGAAAACAGTTTCTTTAACTACTTAAGACTGAACTGAATTAAATGCAGAAGGGACTCAGGGAAGGATTATGGAATCTGCAGTCCAATAAGTGCCATCGAATAGAAAGAATGTGACATGGTTTGATAATAAGGGATGTTTTACATGTGTTCCTTCATTGATAGGTTGTGTGTCCTTAAGTTGGATGGACTTTATAAACTCCAGCATACCTGTGAAAGTTATGAATAATTATATTTATTTATATTTATGGAGGAATGAGACCATATGTGAGATCACTGAAGTTTCTGCTCTGAGGCACAGCTGCTTTTTTTTTTTTTTGTGGTTGTATTTGGGAATGTTAGCCATTGAAAATATCAGCTTTGGGAGAATTTATTGAGCTCTCCGCAATCACGCTTTCCATGGCAACCTTTTTGATCCCTATTGAAATTAGACCAGTTCCCTTGTCCTGTGCTACATCAATGTGGAATATGCCATTATACATGAATCTTGCATTACAAACTTTAATATTGTTTTGTCTGTGGGAGTTGCTATTCCCACACCTTAATTAAATCCAGTTTATATAGTACCATTTTGTGAAACACTGCTACAGGCCTGTAATTCGTCGTTACTTTTCCAATACTAATCTTCTAGCATTTTACCAGGCTGCTTCTTGTGGCAAAGTGGCAGAGTTTCTTAATTCGCATATAAACAACTTATTTCAGCCAGAAATTCTGTTTGTTCCTCACTTGAAATACACTTTTTTATTACAATTGTAATAATCGACTGTCTCTCTAATCAGAATCCTGTGATAAGGTTGCTGTGCTTCGTTTGTGCTAATATTTTTAGAAGTGAGCACACAGTGCCCAGGTACAGATAGACAGTGTTCATGATCTGACCTGCGAACCTGTTCAGTGTGCTTCTAGAGTTGGGGTATCAACCTCATTATTCAGTTCCCAAACTTGAGGGAACTTTTGTCCCCTCAAGTTGTCCCCTAAGGCAACTTTAAATTGAAAGACGTATCCTCTTCACTTAGAAAATAAGTTTTAGAGAAGCTTGGAGAATGCTGTTCTAGCTTCCAAGTGACCACAATGTATTCACAATGCTTTATCTCCCTGATGGTGCTTTGTTATACCTCTGATGCTTTATGAAAATCACTAACTTGCCACTTTCGTTGCTGAGAATTTAGTAATTTTGCAACGTTCTTGGAAGGTGTCTGATGTGGGGAAGCAAATCGAACAGATGCTTAGGGCTGATGTTGAGTGAGTTGCCACGCAGAAGTAAGCATGGAGACTTGAGCAAAAGTTTAAACAGAAACATAAAGAGAGATAGGCTTGGTGCAGGGAAAAAATGGCTGAACCTGTTGAACTGAAACCCCCTCGAGAGGTTTTCGGTTTCCCAGCTAATTCATGGGGAGCTGTCAGTTTGCTTTACTGCTGCCCCCAAGGCTGTCCCCGATTGCTGCTGCAGCTTCAGGTCCCCCATGAGCAACAAGGTGCCACCGGGGAGAAGGGCAAGGAATTTCTGTTCTCCCTCACCTCTGCTCCTGAGAAAGTAATTGAGGGGAAGGCCAGCCCCTGCTCCAGCCTTTTCAGATGAAGTGAGTTGGCAGGAGGCTACAATATCCTTGATTTGCGACATCAAGCAAGGGATAAGCAAGGAGCCCTGTCTCTGCCAGGAAAGCTTTGTGCCGTTGTGCTGTTTCAGGGATAGAGTGTTGCAGCAGAGGCTAAAATACCTCTTGCTTCACAGGCCTGGGTGGAAGAAAAACCCAGTAGTGTAAAGCGGCTTCTTAATTACCCAGGTGGTCTTGCCTCCTACATAAGAATTCTTACCTTTAAATGTAGTCATGCAATTCAGTGCGCGGCAAGTAAAATCGGTGGGTTGCCATTGAACAGGTCAACCTTCAGCATGTCCTGTCCAGGCCCTGGTCTGGGCTGCATTACTGGAGATTGCAGATTATTTCATGCTCTCGCCTTTAGTGCTGGGGATCTGATACGTTTCAGAGGTCATATATGGTTTTGCTACACCGCTTCCTGACTGATGGAAAAATTTGTAATCTGGTTAAGCAAATCCTTTTGCTTAACTTGCTCGTAAAAGAGGCTGAGTTTGGAACATAGAAATGTTTTACTGTGTGAAGTTTCTTGAAGATTTTTAGCTACCCTGTACATACCTATTTTAGTTTAAGACATAGCTCTGGGCAGTGCATTTGAGTAACTCTGCCACTGTGAACTCCTGTGATATTCCAAGTGGCACAGTCCTTTTTTTTTTTTTTTNAGCCAAGAGGCACAGCTTTGCTGTGTACAAATCTCCACCCTCAGGTAATTTCAATCGCCAATTAGTACATCCACTAGACAAACAGAAAGTCAAGTGCTGTGAGGACTATAATTTCCTGATTTCTGTTCACGAGATGAATGTCTTAAAAATTCTGTTTTTAAAAATAGTACATAGTTCTGTGAATTAAGAACATCAAAAAGGTGTAAGCTGCGTTTACGGCTTTAAGATCAGAAAATACATTGCAGCTTTTTTTTCCTCCTTCTTCTCCTAGATTTCAGTTCTAACTGAAAACCGCCAATTTCACTCTTTCAGGTGGCCTCAAAGCAAAAATGCCCAAACATAATAGTGATATTAGTGTTAGTGTGTTTCATTTGTTAAATATCCCAGCTTTTCTCTAAGCAACACTTGATTAAAATAAAAAGATTAAACTGTACCAAATACATATTTATGTCAAATGAAATTTGTGTCCAACTTTGCCGTTCCAGGCATGTAGCAAGTGTTGGCCTGTGGTCATCAGATGCTGGTTATCACAAGCAGGTTAGCAAAGTTGTAGAGACAGGATGACTCTTGATGGAAAATCCTAGAGCTGGGGCTATATAGGTAATTCTATGTAGTTTTCCTTGAGGCTGAGCAGTGTATTCTTCCTGGAAAGTCTGTGATGTTTTCTAGGAATAATGAGAGGGGGGAAAAAGTTAGTACTCAAAATACTTAATCAAAAGGAATATCATACTTAGAATACTGAATTTGAGTGTTTAGTCCCTGAACGTGTAATGTACTATTCACTTTAAATACAGTATTGCTCCTCCTAATGAATGATTCAGATAACATTGTGCATTTCTAGACATACCTTTTGAAGATAAAAATAAAACCACACAGTTCAATATTACCACTTAGCTTTTGTGTATGTTCATTTTTAGTACATGTATTACACATCATATTTACCAATTGCATATTTATCAGGTAAGAGTCATACATTTATAAACAGCAATCAAGTTATTTCATTACTAGAGATGGTAGGAGTTTTTTTGCCTTTCTAAAATTCGGGCAGGTCTTAATCTGACCAGGTGAAGCAGCTGTTTTGCAGTCTTTACTGTGAAACCAAAAGCAATTTGCGTCTGAAATCTGAAAGCCTTCAAGTCCAAAATGCTTGTTTTCATTCCTTTTAATAGTATTTAGTTTACCTGTCTTGATTCCGACATTGCCTCTGCTCCAGCTGGTGAAACCTGTGTTTAAAAGTCCTTCCTCAAAGCTCCTTTGAGCTCAGTTTGCCCAGCATTGTAGAGCAGGCTGTGAATCCTCCCTTGCTCTAGAAAGTCATACCTCCTCCCTGAACTGCACCTGTGTTGGAAAGAATATATCAGCCTTCGGGTAGGGTTACTCCTCCAAGGCTGAAGTCCCACCAGTTTAATCCAGCAAATACAGGCAGAGGCTCTTTGAAGATGTACAAAGTACCTTTCAGTTGAGCGGTGCAGCAGGTAAATACGGAATGCAGGGCTCATGCTCTCTGCTATCCCTGGCTCTCAGCAGGCTGGTCGCACGCTGTTCGACTGGCTCTCTCTTAAACAGGGATCAGAAAATACTAACCGTCTCGACTATCCAATGTTTTTCCTTTATAACAACATATTGTACTGCAAACCATAACTGCTATGAATTCTGTAAGGATTTGAACCCTTACCCGTGCTCGGCTTTAAAGACTGTATCATGGCTGTATCATTTCTCTAAATATTTTTAATCAAACAATGATTGGATGTATTATACCTGTTGCTTTATAATTGTAATGTTAGAATAGGTACTTAACGGCAATTAAAACATTTCTTGCTGTTAGTAATCTAGGATGGCAAACTACATGATAATGGATGTTGAATTTGCGTTCCCATATAAACTGTACACCAAATGTCAGTCAGTCCATGCCAATTAGTGCTTATGTTGCTAGGTCACCGTGGTCAATTGAAAACGGCATCAATAGAACTTGAAAAGGTTTCTTCCCGATCAGACCTTCTGACATATTGAGCAGAATAATGGATGGGAAAAAGCAGCCAAGGCCCCTACCCTAGATTCAGAATACTCACAGTAAGAATTCATTTGCAACCTGCAATTAACTAGAAAGAATGGACTCCCAGAAAGAGTCTGGACATTTAGAAAAGAAAGCCTCATTCTCCTGTATCGCACATGTTTACTCTTTGGATGGTGTGTTACGTTTAGCTAACTTGGTGATATCTGGTTTTTAATCTACATTCAAGATCAGTGCGGGTGAATTGGCAAATTTGCCCCTAAAATAAAACATGGACAGAATCCTTCCAAGGAATTTGAAAAGTCTCCAGTTTGTAAAATTGAATTTGCTGCTTGTGATAGTACCTAGCTCTGTAGCCTTCGAGCTGTGGTGAAGCAGTGAGCAAATGTGGCCTTGTGGTAGGAGAATCTTGGAAGATTAGTTTTTTTCCCCCCACCATTTGTCTCTAACGACTTGGCCACCTGCAGTGGATGTGACAGTGTTTAACTCCGAGGCAAATCGAACCATTTATCGTACAAGACTATAGGAATTTGGATTTTGTGGTGTGGAACTCTCTCTAGGAGCTACAGGTCATGCTGCAGTGTGTTTGTTCTTTATGCAGAAGCGCTGGGGCTGCTCCTCTTCTTGCCTGGAACCGCATGCTGCAATCCCAAAATCAGTTCCAACCAAACCAGTACCAGGGGCTGGGTGGACCCATGAATTACCCACAGAGACCGGACGATCGGATGGACAGGGGAAGACAGGTATGAACACATTGCCCCATTTTGCACGTCTTGTTCTCCTCCTGCGTAAGGCTTCCTTCGTGTGTGGCTGTGGAGGGTGCGTGCAGCACAGGTAGATGTTCCTGAGCTGGTTTTAGCCCAGTAGCTGTGTCACCAGTGAAAGCACTGACAGGTAAGCTTCCCAGCCTTGTCCAGCCCCTCCATGTGTGTACCCCTGGCAAACAGCCCCTGCCACGACTGTGCCACCACTGCTTTTCATTAAAAGTAGATCAAACATGCTACCAGGTCACACGCTTCTTGCAGCCTGAGGAAACGTGATCTGAAGGCAAGTATGTCAACCAGAGTCTTCCTCTTCTGTAAAGAAATCTATCACCTGCACATTTTGAGGATAAAAGGGTTTCTCCCCAGTATGTTCTAAATGCAGATTCCTACAGCTTCATTAATTTTTCCTCTCAAATGGTTATTGGCTTTCTCTTAGCTGAAAAACTACTTAAATGCAAATGTTAGACTCTAGTAGCCAGAGAAATAAACATGTCTGTGAAAGTACACGTGAAGATGGCTTTGTGTGGTTAAATGAGAACAAGGGAACGTGATAGGAGAACCTCGTACAAAATTATAGGTGAATTTGTCATCAGTTTATGAAAATGCCACAGAATGAAAATACTTCTTGAAAGCACCAGGTGAATTTGCTTACGTGATTTTTTTTTGTGCGTATGTGTTCCCAGTAAAAATATAATCTGCATATACTCTTGTACTAGAAAATTGAGTATTTGTAGTGCTATGTACTAGTTTGAAATAAATTTCAGGTATCTGTATTAAACTTCAATTTCTGTTGCTGTTTTAGTAAGTCAGAACTATTACCTAGATGTGGAAGGTTACTGACCAGTGGTAGGGAAAGAGGAGGAAGAGCGCTCAGCTGCTTCGTAACAGCACTATTTCCCAATCCTTTGTATGGAAACTAAGGCACAAACTGTTTGAAATTTGCCCTCTGTTGGGATCTGGTTCAGCTACCTCTCATAAACATGCTCAAGACAAAGTCACTTCTTAGTTTTTCTTTTCTTCTTCCCAGTCTACTCATCTCCCCAGGGCATAAACATTTGTGTCAGGCGGTACAGCACAAGCACAGTGAGATTTGGGGTTTGATTTCTGTGGCTGTTTCCCCATGCTATTGGCATTTTCCTAGAGCCATTTTCATGTAGGTATAACTTCTGTCCCACGGTGTGTGTACTGGGTCCTATCCTGCTCTCCCTTGCTTTGCAGCAGGGGCTGCAAGTACAATCCATTAAATGGTAACGTCATACAGCATATGTGGAAGTCGTCTTACAGCATTTTTACCACTTCTGATTCTTTTTGTGCTTTGTTTTTCGTTTCTGTGCTTGTTGAGAGACTCGGGTAGCGCTATCTATTGCAGCCACTTTTGCACCATGACATTGTCACAGTGCGGGAGTTTTGAGGCAGTCAATACAATAAAAACACGCACTCTCAAAGTTGGTTTTTTTTTTTTTTTTTTTTTAGAGAAAAGCCTTTGGTCTTTGCTGGGGAAGCTTTTTGCAGAATGCTGTGTGCTTCTCCCGTCTGGTTCAGCTTGTCAGGACCAAAGCCCAGCAGAAACAGCCTGTGAGCTGCTAATAACGTTCTCAGCATTGTCTGCCGACCGCAGGATTACATGGTGCTGCTGAAAAGATCTATAGCCAGCAAGGAGTCTGCCCCAGCGCTCCCAACTCTTAAACTCTTGTTCAGCTGAACCCTTGTTAGCAGCGGTGAGATTCCCTTCTCCCCCCTCCCCTCCGTGACTCCTACCCTGAAGCATTTTTAGTGCAGAGGAGGCTTTTAAGACTGAAGTAAGAATTGCTTTTAGCTCGTTCAGATGTCATATTGGTGTTGCAGCAAGAAACGGGGGGAAAAAGAGAGGCAAGTATGTTGCCCTGCACTCTTGCTGCGGGTATAGTGGGGAGGCATTGCCAGTACAAATCCTTCCAGGGCTGGTTTTTGGCTATAAGCAGAACTAGACAGCATGGGTTATGATCACATAACGTTTAATGAGGAAGCAGTGGGGCTTGAATCCCTGGCTGTGCTGCCCGACTAGTCCCCAGTGTCTTTTTTTTAAGTATATTTCAAATTTGGATGAGGTGTATTGATAGGATCAGTTTCCAAAAATCTTTCATTTTGCGTTACGTGAGTTTACCTAGAACGCTGGAGACAAAGGAATAAATGCCTAATTGCACTAATCCCTAACAGGGGCTGCTGTAATAACGTTGAAAAATCAGTGGAGGATTTTGATGCTGGTGGAGCCTGGGTGGTATTTAATTAGGGCTGGAAAACAGATGTTTGAAAAAAGTCTGTCTGTCTGCCGCGCCATGCTTTGCTCTACCCTTTCTCCTGTGTAACATAGGTGGGTATGTTTGTGGGAATCAGCGGTTAAAGTAGTTTATTCCCAACCTTAAATCTTCGTGCATAACAGCTGCAGCTGGAATCACAAAGGTGGACAGGAATTGCCTTCCAGAAATGATTGCAGGGTGGGCTGAGGGGGAGCACCCCCTCTTAGTTCACGTTTGGAAAGCTGGTAGCTGTGGGGTCTCAGAGCATCGTGGACATCTACAGCCTGGCGGTGACATAAGCCCTCCACCCTCGCAGCTCCCTAGCTGTTTGCCACCCGAATGATTAAATAGGAGGCATAGTGCTGGTTGGTAACGCGGTCTTGCCCAAAACGTAATTCGCCTGTCACTCGCACAGGACACGTCTGCTGGATCATGAAATGAAGTTAAAACTGGGTAGTGACAATGGTTTTATTTGTATTCACATACGTGGTGGTTGTTAAGGACAAATCTTTTAGCTCAAGTAAATTTTGCTTCCTTAAAAAAATTTCCTCTGCGGTTGTGTGGCTTTCAAACTGGTTTTTACCTCCTTTAAAATTTTTGTTTCCTTTTTTCTTTTTTTTTTTTTTTAATTTGTGGTTTGTTTTTTTTTTTAAATGAACTTTCAGATGTCATTATTTCCTCGGGGCTGACAGCACTGGAGTAAAATTAGAAGCTACCTTAAAGGGTTTAGGGTGCAAAACCAATAATTGAACCTAGCATTGCTGCCTGTAAATTTCAAAGCTTTAAAGCCTTGAAAAGGGATTCAAGTGGAAGTGGTGACACATAGCAGCATAAATAATTATCTTTGGTCCTTTCACCTCTGAATTCTTTTTTTACAGCGTACAGAACATGGTCTGAAGAGGTTAATAAACGCGCTGCTGCAAAGTGCTTACAAAATTAATGCAACTGCCATGGATATGGGCTGCTCTGTGGTAGCGGGTGTTTGTTAGTGTCTTCCAGCCGTTCCAGAAAACTGAAGAATAAACTTGATCCTGTTGTGCAGGTGTTTGACATTTTTATTTTAGCCATGTAGTAATGCACAGCTGAACGCCAGGATCAATGTCTTGTGCAACTGTTACAAGACCTCTAAATTGCAGTTCTCTTGCAGGGCTTGCCGCTGTCTGCGTGATGGCCGCTGCTCTGTAACCGCAAGGATTTTTCAAGGCATGTAGTCAACTTGTTTTCTTTTTTAAGGAAATCAAACACTCAAGGGATCAAACCCGAAAACAAACGTAAAACCTTCCTGATGGTGGAAACAGTGTATTCTGCGTGGCTCTTTCAGACCCACTTTAAAAAGGAGGGTGTAACAAATGGGTTTGGGTTCAGAAAGCGGTTTTGGCTGGAGCCAACCTCCCGTGGCAGGTTTGCTCGCCGTCTCTTCGGTTTCAGCCGTTATCTGTGAGCCCCTGAAGGACAGGGTAAAGACGGATTTCTTTTTTAAAGAAATGAAAGGAAGCCCCTCTTACCCTACCCACCACAAAAAAAAAAAACAACCAAAAAAAAAAAAACCCCACAAAAAAACCCCAACAATCCACAAGTAAGAAACAAAGCCCTATAGCTGTCGTTAGTGCATCACGTTTAATTAACTTCCTGGTCTCTGCAATATATCAGATTTTGAAATCATTTTAATTGTTTCAAGGGGACTCTGAAATTTTCTAACAGATTACTCACTGGGTAGTTGAAGTACAGAATGCCTCGTCTAAATTTAAATACAAAAAATATATCTAATTTGCAAGGTGATTTCCAAGGTGGGGTTTAGGCATCTCTCAGCTCATTCAAATGAATGAGTGCTGAAAAATGCTGCTTCCCTGACAAATACAATATATTTTTTTTTCCTTAAAAAGCTATCTGTAAAAAGGTCTGCCTTGCTTTAGCATAAGATTGCTTGCAAATAAGCCAGAAAACTGGTAGTGGAGGGGAAATTATTTTTTTTTCCTCTAAAAAAATTGAACCTGACTAATCCTGCTGACGGGATACGGGCATCGCGCATCTCAAATTGGTGCTTTAAAAATGACATTTACATCATTACTCCGTGTAAAGTGTAAGCACACCTACTGCAAAGCCCAGGTTTCCGTAGGAATTAAAACATGTGTGTCTGTGTGTGTGTACGTGTGCCTGGCTTTAACGTTCTGTACGTTTTTCCTTCCCGCATCGCTGAAAGCAAGGAATACGCCGGGGTGTTAAACTTGGAATTAAATTCTCCTCGGTGCTGCCTTCTGGCAAATTTATCTCTGATTTGGAAGCGTTGCTCCTCCCGCCGTCCGGCTGGAAGCTGGGGCCGGTGCTGTCCTCAAGCCGCTCGCCGCTGGTGGAAGTTGAAGCTTGTGTTTGCAGGAGAGCATCCGCGAGCGGCGCGGCGGGAGGTTGGGCTCTGCCTGTGGTACCTTTCTGCGCGGAGGGTGCATTGTTTCATTTCCCTCTGGCGCCTGAAGCCGGGCTAACTTGTTTACTGGGATGTTAATCCAAAAAATAAATGCTTGCTTTTGTTTGTTTGTAGGCATATGGCCCCGGGAGGCCCTACCCGCTACCACCTCCCTCAGGAAGATACAGCTGGAATTAGCTCTTGACCTTTTATTTTTAAATTTTTTTTTTTTTTTTTTTTTGTAGAAAATGTCCGGGATTTTTGCCTTTGTTCTTATATTATTTGGGGGGGGAAAAAAATGGAATCCTTAAGAAACATCCCTGTAGTTTTTAAACGATGATACTTGTTTTAAATGTGCACCTTTCTTACCAAACTGCTTTTTTTTTTTCATTCGTTTTTTGTGGGGAGCTATGTCGCCTGGAAATAGCATATTGCAAAATTTGAATAAACTGGACTTGCTAATTTGCCTGTGAGGCATTTGATGAGGTAGGAGTGCTGTTTTGTCTTTGCTGCGTGGACAAGCTGCGCTTAGCTGTGCCTGTCAATCTGAACTCCAAACATCCTTTACTCCGCACATAAGAGCCTGAAAACAGACACGGAGTTTAAAAGAATGCATAGAAATCGGATTTTATTAACTCTTGGGGAAGACACAGCAGGCAGCCGGCGGAGCACGGTGTTTAAAGACACGTCTCTTGGTATTCCTTGTTGCATCCTTGATGCTTCCTTGAATTTCTCACAGAGAGCAGCGATCTTTTGGACTTTGGAGTAAAGCATTTCAACTTTTACAACGTGTGCCTGCTTTTGACTTGTTATTGTAACATAAACAAGCACGGAAGGTATATTTGTCTGTTTTGATATATAATTTAAAACAGCTGCAAAGTGCAGAGTTTCCATTCATTTTTAGCACTCTTTCTAGGGATTTTCGGTGTGAGTGTACCAAATCAGTAAATATTTTTATTTGCTTTATAAAGTGGCTTTTGACATTCTGAGCAGTATCGAGTGGTTTATTTCCAACCCCCTTCCACAAGGCGTTCGTATCTTTTATCTCTGCCTCTGTGCACACATTTATATTAATTTCTCAGAAAATAATTCCACGCAGTCTCTGCGATAGCGTTTAAAATCTTCGTTTAATCAAAAAAAAAATAATAATAACGGCAAGAGCATCAGTTAAATGGTCGGTGCCAACGCTAAGACAACATCTTTCTGTTAAAAGCGGGTGTTTTATGTACACAGCAGCAAACTTTGAAGCTTTGCTGTCGCCCCGGCGCAAGGCTGCGAGGCGCAGCGCTCCTGGGAGTAGTTTTTCAGCCCCTTCCTTCGAGGGCCCAGATGTTAATGACCAGCAACGAGGAAAAAAGAGAGACCAGACCAGTTGTAACCTTGGGAGGAAGAAATCATGAAACTGGATTCATTATTTTCAAGTGATTGAGGGTGGAGCGGAATCCTTCATTGTAATGCAAAGGGTTGCCATCCTGCCTGGAGCTGGGAAACAGCCATCAAGCCCCTCGCCCCGTGGCCGGGAAAATAGTTGGGTGTCAAAAAAGTAATTCTGCTTTTTCCAGCCGAGCAAAACCGCCGGCCAAGGTGGATTTTCACGCAAAGGCAGGGGTTGAGCGGCGAGGCCGGAGGAAGGAGCCGGGTGGCTCGTCCTCACGCCCCTGGAGGAGCCCCCTGTGCCCAAGGGGGAGCGTGGGGTGCAAGTGGGCTTTTGTCCCTCGCTCCCCGCGTTTGGGGGCGGGAGGTTTGAAAACGGGGCTGGATGAACCTTCCCGTCCCTGCAGGTTTCCCCCTTACCCAGTTCTTCCCCTTCCTTGGTTGAGGGCCGTGGGTCTCGAAGCTGCCTGGTGGTCCCAGGCAGACCCTGCCCTTGGCCCTGGGAGATGTGGTGCCCACCCGGACCCTCCAGTCGGTGCCGGGAGCGGCGTGATGGGCCGGGGGCTTCGGTCCCTCTGTGCCATCAAGCAGGGATGGGCCGCAGGGCCTGCCCCTGGAGCATCACCCCTCGGCTGGCTGCGTCCCCCCGTCCAGGCGTGGGGCCCTGCTGCATCCCAGAGCCCTCCAGCCCCCGGAGCCGCTGGGGTACCGGAGGGTGGACCCCGGGGCCAGGATCCCCGGGACAGCCCTAGGGCTGCTCCGCTTCTCTGTATCTACACCCGGTTTCCAAGTGGGAGATGAGGATGGTGCTTTCCAGGGTTGGAGGGG
>VXAK01022219.1:302-11291 GCA_013399435.1 Arenaria interpres
CATAGAACTTTGTCAGTTGGAAAAGGCAGGGGAGACAAAGAAAAGCTCAGAGAAAAGAAGTGACCAACTCTCAGGCTCCCAAGAATGCTTGAGACAGGAGCTAAGTCATGGGTTGATGGTTTCTCTCTAATACATGCATTGCATTTCTGGAGTATAAATGAGTATAAAACATACTCTAAAAAATACAAATATGTGCTAGTGTCTATATTCCTCGGTTTACTGTTACAAAACTACATCACTAATCCAGGATCATCTCCATTACAGAAGGTAAGAGGTAGTGGTTTTATCATTAAAATACCCACCCCTGTCTTCACGGATTCTGATCCACTGGTTGGATCCTGCTGCCCTGATTCAAGCACCACATTTGCCATCACTTTACTCTCCTATCTAAAAGTGCTTTTCTACTTGCCCTATATTAGAGAGCTTCTCATTAATAAATGACAGCCATGTAAACACACAGAGATGAAGGAAATAATTCCCAGGAAGTGTAAGAAATGCTATGAGGTCCTGCAGAAAGTCTGTAGCAGTTCTAGGAAGAGAGCAAATTTATCCAAATTCAACTAGATATTGTTTTAGCCAAGATTTAGCCAAGAACCCATTCTTCCGATTTTGGAAACAGGTGGCTGCAGTTAAAAGCAGTACAACCCCAATCACTTACAAGCTAGTTATCTTTAAATTGTTTCCTTGAAATTGGATGGTGATGAGATATTTCCTATGTATCTTTCCCTCTTTGAGTTTCTGCTCTGAGTTCCTCCTTATAGGCATATTGAAATAGCTGCTGGCTAAAAGAAATAGCTGAGGGAATGCAGGGATTCTCTATTCTCATTAGGGTACTGGAAAAATAGTATTATCCCCTATCTTTTCACTTATTGTGCCAGAGGGACATTATAGTGGCTAATTATAAAAAAGACTTGTCACATTCCTGTCTCCTCTACCTGGATGGCACTGTGGAAAATATCAGCAGAACAATGTAAACAGGAAACAGATTTATCAGCATAGGTAGCATAAATCTGCAAAGTCTTCAAATCCTTTTTTGATCTTTCATCGCACAATTCCTGTGCTGTGAGTTAGTATACATGAAACTAAAGAAAGGCTAATTGTCATTTTTTGGCTTGTAATTGTAATTGAGAATCAATCAGAAAGAGAAAACAATGATCAGAAAGCCAATTACTCACTTGAAGCTCTGTACTTAGGAAGATCTTAGTCTTCTGATGTAGCCCAATATCTTGCACACTCTTCTTTCTCTCCTCTTCCTAAGAGTGCTCTCCTTTCTGCTTCAGTATGCTTTCTACATTCTCTGTATTTCAAAATGTAAAAGCAGAATATTATAATTTGTTAGTTTTAAGCTGCATATCATTAATGAGACAACTAACTGAAAAATCAATGNGCTGTGCTACCCGCTCTTTTCCTGGGACCCAGGGCAGGGAGGGTGATTTAACGTTTAAGTTATATCTTGGTTCTTATGGCATCCCAAGAGGTAAAGTAAATTATAAACTGATTAGAGATGTTACTGTAGCAGCTATACAAGCTGAAGTTTTCTTACTACAAGCAGAAACAGAATGCAAGACCATTTCCTAATGTCTTGAAAATATGCCTGAATTTTGACTTTAAGAAATAATGTCTCAAAACTGAAACACTCTTTGGTCTTTAGGTTTTGATCTCTGTGCTTTTGAACAGGTAGATTTGTGCAGGGATGTGAGCACCTCATGACTGGACCACAGCCACACACTTCTGAATTAGGAACCATGAAACTGCCATCAGTTGTTTGTAACTTTCCCTTGGCTGAGGCTGGGGAAAAAAACACTGAGTGATCTCAGAGTACTGAACACTATTACCAAGCCCTTTAAATGTTTATTCTGGATTTTTTCCCCGATTTAATTGTATTTTAAAATAGAATCAGATCATATTTAACAGTCTATTTACTTTCTCCATTTCCTATTCTCACAAAAAATGGACATCTGTTGGGTTTAAAACATTTGAGCAAGTACCAAAACCAGTAATATAAGGGCACAGTTCTCACAGCAGAGCAGAAACGACTTTTTAAAATGTTGGCCTATGGGTTGAAGTCATTGTCTTTACCTAAAATGTTGTTACAACTGACACAAACACATGTAAGCATGCACAAATAGAGTCTGCTAATAATTGCAGATACTCACCAAAAATACAAAATAAAATTTCTTTTTTAGGGAAGTAATCTACCATCATAGTCCAGCATTTATCTTCTATGCCTCTGGCACTGTTTTGTTGAACAAAGGGCCAAGTCCTATGAACCAGAAGTACACACAACCTAGTGGGCTACATAGTAGATCCTTAATGAAGAGGAAGGCTGTGTGTGATATCATCTTTCTTCCTATTCACCTGGACTCGCTGAACATTAAGTCAAATCTGAGTCGTTAACTAGAAGGATGTCAGAAGCTGGCTTCAAGAGGTGCTAAGAAAAGAGTATTCACTTGGTCAGGGAGTCATATTTTCTGGTAAGCATGGAAGAATTTCTCTATGCATATTTATATTAAACCTGAAAGACGAGAAACATGGGGCCTTCAGGAAGATGGTGGTGTGAAGTCAACTTCATGCACCAGAAAGGGCAATTTCCTCCAGAAACAATTTATTTACACTCATGGGAAGTGTATCCCTCAATTAGGCTGCCGGATGTATGAAACCAACGTAGGTGGCTGCCACCCTTCCTGTAGAGGGGTAAAAATTGCCTGTCTGTCACAAATGATATACGCCATAGACGTACGATGTGTTTTTTCAGTTATCCCTTACATTTACTTTTTTAAACCGATCCCTGAACTTCACCCCTCTGAATTTGCCTTAGGCTATATCCTCTTTTTCCCTGCACTGGAGAGGTCAGTTCTGGTCACTGGTCACTGGAGGTTGTGACTCCAGGGAAATCTTCTTCAGCTCTGCTACCCCAAGATAGAATAGTGGTTTCAGGGGATGAGGTAAATGTACTCCTGGAAATAGTAATTTTATGAGAAGATAAAATATATTTTTTGCAGGTCAGTTATCAATTAGCAGGGTAGCAAGCCCTAGCATGTTTTTGCTGAACTTCCGAATACTCTGTTTCAATGGATCCAGCAAAATTAGGCAAATTTTCACACAAATTATAAGATAATTAGTAAAGTTTCAAATCTTTCTAACAAGCAAAGCTCAAGATACTTCTCAGAAATTACTTTTAGGAGAATATTTTTTACAGTGAGCAAAACCTTGGGTTTTTGGGTTCTCTTCCCCTAAGTTTGTTTTCAGAAATGATATGACCATTTATTGCGGTATTTCCATGCAATATCTACCTGACACCAACTGCCAGCACAGAAAATTCCGGCCTGAACTTTTGAGAACTGGCAATATTGTTACCAGTTGGAAGGAGAGTCCAGATATGGGAAATGTCAATCAAGTTTAAGCACTGACTTTGCTTCCTAAGCTGCCTGGCTCTGTGACGCCTTTCTTCCTATGGGATGCCAACACCTTTTACAGCCTGGACTACCTTCTGCTGCTGATTGCATCCTTGTCATCCCTCCACAGAGCTGCCATCCTAAAGCATTTACAAAGCTTTACAAAGACTGCTGAAAACCATACAATTTTAAAATGATTGGTTCGAGGTTGTCCTTATTTATCATTGTGTTGCTGACCCCTTGAGGTGTGCATGCTTCACAGTTTCAACATTTCTTTTTTGCAAGTGTGCAAGAAAAAAACTCTTGGTTTTGTTATCACTAAAGGTAAGATTTTCAATGATCGACTTTTGTCTCCTCTTTTGGAACTTTAAAAGAAAAGTCACATTAAAATTTTAGGAAATCATGAGTGTTAGTAAAACTTTAACAAATAAGATAAACAAATCAGGTTGGAATTAAAGACAGTGTGTTATCTGGTCCTATGTAACCCCGCCAGATTTATGCAACTCCTGGCAGAGTGTGACTGCTAAGTGAACAGCTTTGGTGAAGGTGCAGCACTGAAGTGACAGAAGAGGAAATACCAGTCAAAGATGCTGGGGAAAACTTCCTTCTGATAGAAAGCTTTAATGTTTCCAGAAAGCAGGCTGGATATTAGTTGCAATTTTGCTCTTCCCTGAAAGACTCTCACAGAATGACCTGCACAGAATTCAATTTCTTCCCTTGAAAGGAGGCAGAATTGAGTCAACCCTGCCAGAATTTGAACCTGTGGCTCAAGGGAGTCTAAGTAATTCAACCCTTAGGCATGACTTTTAAGCCATCACCCTCCAGCGTATGATAAAAGGTATTGTATAAAGAAAGGAAACAGAATTGTAATGAGGGAAGTTTTGGATGAATCATAAAGTGAGCTGGGTTTCAGACATTTTTGGAGGGGGGGCATGGAATCACATTTTTTTTAGGTTATGGGGATAACAGCAGGAAACAACAATTATGTTAAAAGCACTTCCCAAATACTGAAGTGAACTCAAGATTTTATGCTATTTAAGAAAGTTTAGGAAAGTTTTTGGTATGTGTGTTTTGTTTGCTAGTTGCTTTTTCCTGACTTTCTGCTGTCATCTGCTCCTGAAAGAGAACTTCACAGAAGGTAATATCTGTTGCTATACTTTTAAGATATCTGAAACTGAAAAGAATGGAAACCATATGGAAAAGTTCAATCTCTCTTTTTCCCTGTTGCAAAATGAAGAACTGGAAGTTTGAAAGAATGTTTGTGACAATATTACTAGTAACAATTTTATGGATATTTTGCTGCTGGGTCTCTCTCTTTCAACCTCCTTTTATATATAATATTTATGGTGAACATGACCTTAGTTGTTGTGTTGCTTCTGTTTTTCAAGTAAAGTTAGGTTTGAAAAAGTAAATTTTACATTTTCTTGAAAATACTAAAACTTTGTCCTTGTGGGGACAGATTTTACCTATTTCAATCAGATAGAATTTGTATTTTGCTCAAAATCAAGTTAACTCCTATATGATGCTCTTTAATATAACAGCATATATTTATATTATCCCTATAAAAATGTTAGCACCAAATGGTATCTAGTGGAAATTAGTTCCATATTTTTTTAATCAGTTTTACATGAGTCTCCTTTGAGTTTTGATTATTATTTCCTTATGTTTCTGTTATAAGATACCAAAATAAGATCACTTTACTAAGTTTTATACATCATTCACTCAAAGATTCAAATATACACATACTGCAGTTATTTTTGAGCTGAAAGCTTACTTTGTATTCCTTTAGTCTAAAGGCATTTTCTTTCTGCAGTATCCTGTTTTTGTCTCACCAGGTAACCAAAGTTGAATATATCACTCCAAGTAAGATTTTCTTTCCTATTCTTGTATGGCTTCGACAGCTAACACCTTTCTGAGCTCTTCTTTCTGTTGAGCCATTCACTCAAATTGGCAGGATTCTTCCCTTCTCCCATCTTTAGACCCCAGCAGAATATAGGAGCAGTTTAGTTTGCTCCTTCCATTTTACATTATTACCTTTTCATCAAAAAATAACTATTAGTTCTTTCACCTAATTTTATTAAATCCCTTTGGGATTGTGTTATCTTCTATTTCCAAATGAACTGCACAATTTTTGGACACGGTGACAATTTTTATGCAGAACAATTCCTAAACTAAAAAAAAAATAATTAATTTACTCGAAACCAAAAATTTCCGTGGGAAATATATTTTGAATTATAAGTAATTAATCAGCATCAGGTTTTGCAATGAAACTTTTTGTTATTTTTTATTATTTGGATCAACAATTCAAACTGGAGTATCTATTTTTAAACAGAAAATGTGTTATTTGAGTTTAGGTAAAATTTAAAGAGAAGATTCTTCTCAAAATAGGAATTCAAAATAAAAAATTTACAGAATTTATTTAATAATTGTTACAAGAATGAGAGAATAAGAAGACAATCAGATTCAGAAAAAAAATAATTTTAAAAAATCCATTCTCTTTTAAAAGGGATTGTTCAAATTTAAAACAGACAAACAAAACAGAATTCTGTTCTCCTGTATTTTTCACAGGCTACACAAGCTGTTATTTTGCATTTATATATTCGAGTTTTATCGTGGTGACTTAACTTAGATCATAGCATTAAATCGAATATATTCTGTTCTGTGAGCAAATACGGGAAGAAATCAAGAGTTATAAATATCTAAATGCTGTGAAATATCAGGGAGTAAGACTAGATGTTCTGAGCAAGTCATCTATTGGCTGTAGCAGGGAGAAAAGCCAAAAACATTCCACTATTTCTGTTAATCTGTCCCAGTCAGAGACACGGAGTGGGGTGCACTACAAAGTTGAGCACATGAGCAGGCCCTGTAAGGTACAGGTCTGTTTAACGCTGTGTAGCGCAGGTACCTGTCTTCTGTATCATGGGCCGTTTCTGATGCTTCTAAAACATATTAAAAAAGATGAAAGCTTCTCCTTTTAGACTTCAGTTCATCTTTTTGGATCTGAGACTTGATTTTATTTTGACGTTCATGAAAGGGACACAGTCATCACTGATAGTAATATAATAGTGGTAAAATAGAATGATTCACATTACCCCTCCAAAATGACCACAGTGCTGTGCACTAGTGCACCATACCACTGTGGATTACAAAGTTTCAAGCCCAGTTCTGGGAATTTGGGAGAATATGAGTTTGGGGTTTTCTTGGTTTGGGTTTTTTTGACTACATTAAAGCCACTACAATTCCCCTACTATAAATATACAAAATTCAATAGTCTTATGAGGATATATTAGAAATGTTATATTATGTTAAATAAGGGCACTATTAAATGCAATTCCAAGAAGCCTTCTTATGGTTTAATAGAGTTATTGTGAGTACAATCTAAAAGGCCCACTTGGCAGAGCTGAGGATGTTCCTCTCCAACTCAGTCGTGACCCTCAAAGCAATGGGGTTCACCCATCACTTTTTGCTACAAGTAACTCATTTTTTGCTGTGCCGTGCCAGCTTGATTTAGCTAGCACATATGAACAATGGCAACACATGCTTGATTCCTGAACATTTAAAACTAGCTCTTGAAGGCAGATGGTATTCTCCAGTTCTCACACTGCTCTACTGCGGAGAACTAAAGTTTAAACTATCAGCTACCTGCCATTTTTGAAATTGCTACAGATAAAAACTCTTTGATGATTTCAGATTTCTGCTGCTTGCTTGCAGGCTTACAGAGAATAATTGCTACCATAAGAAAACTACTGAAATAGACAATAAACTGATTTTGGCTGGAAGTACATTGTAATTCTGTTCTATATTGGTATGTGCTGCACCATAGAGACAAGTGTTTGTTTTAAACAACAACAAAAAAATAGCTAAACTGAGGTGGAAGAAAAACAACCCACCAGTTTAATAGTTCTGATATAATAATCTGTGAACCAGCTAAGACAGAAACTTAATTGTTACTGAAAAGATTAAATAGACTATGTCTGATATAAAACACGTAGGGCCATATGCCATCCTGCAAGGCTGCACAGCAAAGGAATGAGGCACAACATTATCCAGAACAAAGACCCCATCTGTAAGGGGAAACCATTAATGTGATATGGCTCCTTCATTCTTCTTCAAGGACTTATCCATATGCTTTGCTAAATGTGAAGATCATCTAAGCTCTGCGCTCCTTCTCAAGTTCTTACTGATTATCTGGGCTAGGTCTTATTTTGATTCTATTTACTACTGGTCCTTACGATGGTAGTGAGATTTGCTTTCCTTGGAGAGACACCATTACCTCAAATTTTTTCAGAGTTGTTTCTTTCTGAGACAGGGAAGTATGACATATTTTGCTCATCCTTTGATGGTAATTTTTATCTTTGACTGTACATTAAAGCAGTTATCTTTATTTTCACCTAGCTGATCAAGTTCTGTAGCACTGACTTATCTTTGCCTTATCATCACGCTTCATTAAGACTTTTCAGGATCACAGAATAGCTGAGGTTTGAAAGCATTTCTGGAGCTCACCTAGACCAATGCCCTG
Organism: Arenaria interpres; assembly: GCA_013399435.1. Lineage (NCBI taxonomy): Eukaryota > Metazoa > Chordata > Aves > Charadriiformes > Scolopacidae > Arenaria > Arenaria interpres. The sequence goes on from VXAK01022219.1 coordinate 8,217, forward strand.
CTCAAAGCTGGGTCAGAACAGGTTTCTGAAATAGAACAGGATTTCAAGACATTGTCTAGCTAGGTTTATAATATTTCCAGCAATGGAGATTGAACACCCTCTCAGGAAACCTGGGGAATCTGTTCCAGTGGCTGATCGACATAAAATAAATTTTTTTCTTATGTTGAAAGGGTATTTCTCTCTTTTTTTTTAACCTTGTGCCCAGTGGCTCTTGTCCTGCCACTAGGTATCACTGACAGGAGTCAGGCCCTGTCTTCTTTATACCCTCCCATCAGGCATTCATATCCATGAATAAGATCACCCCTGAGCTTCTTAATGCTACTTAAGGCTACTCAACGTTTCTCAAATCGAAAACTCGAGGTTTCAGCTCTTTCACTCATGACACACATAATAAATGGCATAGGATTTGACTGTAAACAAAATTATTTACAATAAAATGCATCTGTTCATTCTTTTAAGCCTATTTATTGTACTAATTCTAACTGTTTTAATTACTTAATCAAATATTGTGTAGCTGCAAATCAAATGCCTCACAGACATCTAAAAACACTGTAACAGCACTGTTGTATTTATTAATTTAACATATGCTTCTCTCAATTGAAGATGTCACATCAGTCAGACGGGATACGCTTTACATAAAATGAGTAAGAGTGGGTCTTCCCTAAATATATAGAGTTATTCAGATTTCCTGTTTACCTTTTTGAAAATATCAGCATTTCTGTAGACAGTTCTCTGAACTACCTCCAGTTCCAAAATTTTGTGAAAACTGACATAGAGAACTTAGAAATGGTCTTAGACAGGTTCTTTTAAAATTCTTTGATGTAAATCATTGGATATGTTAATGCAAATATATCAAACTTAGTATCAGTGGTCTAACATGCTGCATAGCCATTTCTTAGAGATGGAAGGATGCCATTGCATGATGTCACTACATTTTTCAGCTTTTCCTAAATGCAGAAGAGAAATATGTACTTAAAAAGTTTACCTTTGTTGTATTATTATTGACAATTCTACCATTCCCATCTACTAAGTAATTGATACAATTACTATTATTTGTACAAATATTTTTGGTCAGTAAGACATATCAACTATCACTTCTTTTGCTTCATCTGCTAGAACATGAGGTTGGACTAGATATACTTCAAAGGTCCCTTCCAACCTACATGACTCTAACATCATACACAGTGGTTCAAAGCAATTTACTTCCAAAATCTTGATGACTCAGAAAAAAAGTACAAGAATTCTCCCTTTCTGTCAACTATATCCTTCATAAATAGGTTATAAGCATTGCTTTAAAATTCCAATTTTGCAATCTTGCAATCAATTTTCATCAAGAAAAGGCAAAGTTATTTTCATGAATGAAAATTTCCACTTGTTTTTCTTATCCAAGATCCTACCACTGATATGTCTGTTGCTGTTCTGATTAGAGCATCAAAAATGTTAGAATAACTACGCTGGAAAGGAAGTTTCTGGTCCAACCTCACCACCCCCCTAAACCAAGTCCATCAACATCAGGTTGTTGAGGGTCTTGTCCAATTGAGTTCTGGATAATTCCAAAGATGGAAAATCCATGGATTTTCTGAGAAACTTGTTCCTATGTATGAATGTCTCCATCATTAATTTTTTTTCCTGATTACTAACCAGAATTTCAAATATTCTAGTCTCTGTCCACTGAAACTTTACCTCTCTTCCCATTCCCATGAAGAATGACGTAGCAGAGGATAACAATGACATTAATAACTCTGCCTGTGTTCCATCTATTTTGATTTTATGCTAAATGGATAAGAACTTCTGGGTTCTTTGTTATTTACACTCCCCTTTCATATTAATACATTGATTCCTGAGTACTTTAGCTTTCACAACTTGCCAACTTTTAAGATGACAGGACTTTACAAAGCTTCACAGATTCTCCTTCCCACCCACACCTGCTTTCCAGTGCAAATCATCAAATCTTTTGCAAGAGCAGCATCCCAACCACTGTATCATACACAATGTAGCAAACTAGAAATTTATTTCTGAAATTGCCTTAAATTATGTTCTTTCTTCACCTGATCATTTTTCTTCTGAATCATAACTTACTAAGGAACATACAGGAACACACTTTTAATAAAGATTGTCAATATCTATTTTCTTTTGGAAAGTTCATCCTTTCTAACAGGCTCACACCATTGGATTTTAATATTTTAGCCTTTCAAGTCTTCTACTCTTCTACCAGTATTTATATTTCATAATTATTGTGATTAACACTTTTAGTTTAGGCTTGTTTAGTGCTGAGGCCAAGCAGCGAAGGTGCATTCTAAAATAATTTTCTATTTGATCACATGTCTCTGCAGTGATCTCCTTCATGAATGCACCACCCAATGGACAAGGAATTGGCTGGATGGCTTCACTCAAGAGGTCAATGGCTAGATGTCCAAATGGAGACTAGTTTGTATTGGGACTGGCTTTGTTTAACACCTTTGTCAGCAACATGGACAGTGGCAGTGAGTGCATGCTCAGCAAGTTCCCTGATAACACAAGCTGTGTGGAGCAGCCAACCTGCTGGAGGAAAGGAATACCATCCAGAAGGACCTAAACAGGCTTGAGAGATGGCTCTGTGCAAAACTCATGAAGCACAACAAGGTCAAATGCAAGGTCCTCCACACAGGTCAGGGCAATCCCAAACACAAATACAGGCTGGGTGAAGAATGAATTGAGAACAGCCCTGAGGAGAAGGACTTGGGGGTGTTGGTGGATGAGAAGCTCAACATGACCCAGCAATGTGCACTTGCACACATTGCCAACCACATCCAGGGCTACATCAAAAGAAACATGGCCAGCAGGTTGAGGAAGGTAATTCTCCCCTCTACTCTGCTCATTAAAGACCATACCTGCAGTCAGTACTGCATCCAGCTCTGGAGCCCCCAACATATGAAAGACATGGACCTGTTCGAGAATATCCAGAGGACGGCCATGGAGATGATCAGAGGGATGGAGCACCTCTCCCGTGAAGACAGGCTGTGAGAGTTGGGGATCTTCAGCCTGGAAAAGAGAAGGCTCCAGTGAGACCTTTTAGCAGCCTTCCAGTACTTAAAG
>VXAK01022221.1:0-40298 GCA_013399435.1 Arenaria interpres
TAATAATAATAATAATATTAAAACCAAGTTGGGCCCTTCAGTGGGTTTTGTACTTTGAAATCATGAATCTTCTTGAGGTCCGTTGAAGGCCACAGTCACGCTTCGTACCGTCCTGTTGTCACCTAATTCTGCTCTCTCTGCCAACAGACAATAGTGAGAAAATGACAACCAAACTCATTCTTTATTTTATTTCTGAGAGACTATGAGGAGAGAAGCACTAAAAACCCGCTGTTATATTCACAGCTCGGCTGGACAAAAGAAAAGTCAGCTCCAAAGCATTTGTCCTTTCCCTTCTCACTGTTGAAAGCAGAGTTCCTCTACACAAACCACCCACCACCACCTGTTAACTCGTTCAAATAAAAGGAAAAAAAAGGACTGGAAAGAATCTAAAAATGGGGAAAACCACAATGTAAAGCAAACAAATCCAATAAACCAAACACCTTTCACACCCAGCCTCCATCCCCACCAGCAGCTGGAACCCCTCGATGCTCAGGCTGCAAGAGGTGCCTACAAAAGGGTGCTCTACCAGATGAGCCCACTTTAGGGCTTTTTGAAGGGGATGTGTATTTAATATTATTTACTTTTTAACATAAGAAAAAAAAAAAAAAAAGAACAAATGACACCAGGAAACCATAGGGGAAAGAAAACGAGACACTAAGAGAAAAAAACCCACCTCCCCCCCAAAGCTCCAATCAGAGGCAGCTGTAGGGCAATTAAACTCAACAGTTTACAGATGTTCACAGGAGAATACTCGTTCACAATCTGACTAAATTGATCCACTTTCTTACCAACTCTTGGGACTTGGGACACAAAAGCTTACTTTTCTTTAGGGCTCTCAAAATCAAGTTTATAGCCCCTTTTATTCCACTATCTGCCAGTAAAACGCTCCCTGGAAAGGAGGAGATGAAACTTTGTGTTTAACCCTTCCCTGCCGGCACCTCCATGACTCCTCTTCCACCGCTTAAGGGCAGAGTTTGGAGAAGTTCAGCTGAAACTCCAGAAACCATTTCTTTTTCCATTCGTATCAGTCTTGACCATCCTCTCTCCCAGAACAACGCACCTCGCTAATGATTCTTTCTATTATTAAATTTAATTAGGAAGGTATTTGGTTAGGCCACGGGGGGCCAGCAAGGAAAAAAAATAAAGAAGGAAAAAAAAAAAGAAAAAGAGGGACGAGTCAAGGAATTAAAGTTAAAAAACCCCTATTAAGAGCCGTAAGAATTAATAATGGCACGCTAAGCTTTTATTCTTTTCCTGGACTCCTTAAGCAAGTAGATCAGTATGAGAATGGAGACGCAGCGTAACTTGCCCTATCTCAACTACTTTGTATAAATACAGCTATTCTTTTCTAGGATTTCTCCTGCTTTAACTGACTTATCCAGGATTATCCCAGTTAAACCCACGACTTGGGTTTAATTTATTATTTTTTTTCCTCCCTCTTAAGACTCTTTTACAGAAATGCTACAAGTGGCACCAACATTTTCGTTCGTGTGAAAAGGAGCCATTATTAATAAATATTACGCTCTGGAGCATCTCCCGTGATTTCCAAGCATTAACTAATCAGTCTTCACCATCAGTGAGGTCTTATAAGTCATTAGTGTCATTATTTCTCTTCTACGGAGAAGGAAATTATGGCTGAGGATACTTGAGCAGTTTCTCTCAAAGGACAGTTAGACAAGAGAGACGTGAAAGGTCAGGGACTGCCAACCCCACGCGTATCCCAGCAGACAACATTAGGACTTAAATACCAAAGGAGTCTACAGTCAACTCGCTTTATGTCATGCTGTCTAATGAGGGGTGTCAACTCAGAGCTGATGCTCCTGAAAACTCACAATATTCTCTCCGACGTGGCTTTTGTTTGCCCGATGTTTTAGGCAGCCAAAGCTTTTTGCTGCCCTTAGAAATCCATGTAACGTTCGTAAAGGACTCGTCCTCCTCCAGTTGGAGCAAACATGGGACCGGGGAGACCCGATGCAGCACTTCCCCGATGTTCTCACCACGGAGAAAAAAGCACCAGGTATTTCTGCACAGCTCTTCCTGCAACATCTCCTACTGATTGCAGCTAGAAAGGGGGCAGATGAGCTAAATAACTATACACAGAGACAACGTGGAAGCGGAAGAACCCCCTAGGAGGACCTAGGTCATGCCTAAATCATATGAAACAACAACCCATTACTCGCATTTATGCAGCCAGCAAGACACAAAACCTAGTTTAATGACTCTCACCAGAGGTAATTAACCTCAGTAACACACTCTGCTAATTCTCACAGCTCCTGTCTTGCCCCTGCTCCACGTTCAGCTCTGCTCAAAGCAAAAAGGTAGTTTGAAAATCATCCACCATACGCTCCGCTGATGCGTATTTAAAGGTATGGCAGTGGTGTTAAAGGTCCTCAAGATGCCCCTTTCCTTCAAAGAATCATGGAATGGTCTGGGTTGGAAGGGACCTTTAAAGGTCATGTATGTCCAAATCCCCCTGCCATAAGCACGGACATCTTCAACTAGATCAGGTTGCTTGGAGTCTTGTCCAACCTGACCTTGAATGTTCCCAGGGATGGGGCACCTATCAAAGAATGCCAGCATGGTGTGCAGCCTCAGCAACCTCGGGGATGTTCATGTGAAGTCTCTTGAAATCAAGAGATCTGATTCTTGAACAAGAGTTAATTTTTATATGCATATACGGGTTAGTAAGAAGTCGCAGATGTGGGGTGGGAGAAAGAAGTGAGTATGAGGGGATCAATTTTGACTCGAGAAAAATAAAGCTCCACCGTTTCCAGACACGCCAAACACTTCTACTGCTCACTTTGAGTTTGCTTTGAGTACAGTGGAGGATGTTGAACACATGAAAAATCAAGCTCAAAGTCTATAGTAAAGACATCCTGTAGAAACTAAATGCTATTTCCACTTCCAGCTCCAAAATATATTTAAGAATCACCACTTAGAGAAACAGATGTGTCTCCTTTGTTCCTTCAGCTTCCCTCACTGCAATATCCATAAATCTCCATACGTTCCATACAACATTTGCCCAGGAGAGACCATCACACACGGTTGGGTTTGAAGCTCTGTGCTCATCCCTGGCCAGTGTCTTCTGCTCACCAGAGTGGCCAAGTTCTGCCTTGCTTTTCCCTCCTGTTCTTCCTCCTCCGTGCTGTTGCTGATATTAACTCCCCCCCTGCCCCAGGAACTGCGTTCGTCTTTGCATCTTCTGCTTCTTCCAGATTTGGCTGATATCAATCACATTAGTGGGGAGGGACAGGCAGAACAATCATAAAGGAATCATTTCCTTTATGATAGGACTCATTTCCTAGAAAATCAAGCTAAAACCATAATATAGCTGCTATCAACTGAATTTTAAATCTACATTCATCTCTTGGTCAGATAACATTCATTCCACTCACTTCTAAAAAGACAGGGTTATTTTTTCCCCAAATCAAGAGGATATTGAAGAAATTATCACTGATATAACGGTGATCAAATACCCAAAAGCACAGTCACGATCAAGATATCAATTTCTACCTTCTATCAGTCATCTTTCATGTAGCAGAAAATCATCGCTTCAGCAACACTCTGAGAGGGATGAGCATTTCAGAGAGAGCAGGCAGTAAACTATGTATTTACGAAACAAGAGCATTCAAGAATACAAAATAATAGAGGAAAAAAACCCTTGTTTTCCATCAAGTCCCACCATAAAGGACTTTGTGTTCTCCTCTGGTTCCTTGCACGAGAGATTCGAGTTGCACCACTTACTGCTTTTCTGGATATTCACACTCTGCAGAGATGGGGATTATGTGGAAAATAGAGTCAAGGAGAAAAGGAAACAAATCACACGAAGACTAATCTGCATTGCTGGGAGAACAGTTTCCCTTTAACTACTCCTTAATTTCATAAATATTGAAGATGTGCAAAATTCAGCATCAATATGAAACAGATTGATAGCGGTAAAAAATTTCCTCATGCTAAAATTGACACGATGTAAAACTTCATTAAAATTTCACAGCTTTAAAGCATATAGATAAAAGAGTATTTCCTTCCCCTCTTCAGAGTCCCACTAAGTGTGTGCACCAATGCACCCCTGCACACAACAGGGAAACCATAAACCAACAATGCAATTAGTTTTACTCACCTCCTCCCCAATTCTTAGTGATTTAAGATTCACGTCAGACACCTAAGTCACCCATAAAACCTCAACAGACCTTCCCCAACTCCTGAATGGTAATTAGAGGGGAAGGAGGAGGCTTTTGTCATTTGATGTCTCTGTTGATGACTAAAGCCCATAAAATGATAAAAATCCATTAAAAATAGAATAAAGCTGTCCTTTCGGTAAGTCAAGTCCCTCAGTTGCTGCAAGTTTTAACTCACTCTGCTTTTGTTTCCTCCACTTCTTCCACACTCCTCATTACTGACAGAATTATAGAATTATTTTTGTCAGAAGATACCTTTAAGGTCATCAAGTCCAACCATCAACCTACCATTGCCAAAACCACCACTAAACCGTGTCCCTCAGCATCATGTCTACCCGGCTTTTAAAGACCTCCAGAGATGGTAACTCCACCACTGCCCTGGGCAGCCTCTTCCAAGGCTTGACAAACCTTTCCATGAAGAAATTTTTCCGAATATGTAATCTAAACCTCCGCTGACCCAACTTGAGGCCATTTCCTCTTGTCCCATCGCCTGTTCCTTGGGAGAAAAGACTGCCCCCCCCCTGGCTACCCCCTCCTTTCAAGGAGTTGGAGAGAGTGAGAAGGTCGCCCCTCAGCCTCCTTTTCTCCAGGCTGAACAACCCCAGCTCCCTCAGCCGCTCCTCACAAGACTTGTGCTCCAGACCCCTCACCAGCTCCATTGCCCTTCTCTGGACATGCTCCAGCACCTCAATGACTTTCTTAGAGCGAGAGGGCCCAAACCTGGACACAGCACTTGAGGTGGGGCCTCACCAGTGCCCAGTCCAGGGGGACGATCACTGCCCCAGTCCTGCTGGCCACACTCTTCCTGATACAGGCCAGGATGCTGGTGGCCTTCTTGGCCATCTGGGCACACTGCTGGCTCATGTTCAGCTGACACTTGACCAACACCCCCAGGTCCTTTTCTGCTGGGCAGCTCCAGCCACTCTCCTCCAGGCCTGTAGCGCTGCAGGGGGTTGGTGTGACCTAAGTGCAGGACCCGGCACTTGGCCTTGTTGGACCTCATCCCATTGGCCTGGGCCCATCGATCCAGCCTGTCCAGATCCCTCTGTAGAGCCTTCCTACCCTCAAGCACATCAACACTCCCACCTGATGTGGTCTTGTCTGCAAACTTATGGTGAACTGAAGCTCAAATTCCAGAAATGAGAGACCTCAGAGGGGCTCTTAAAGATGCATGAAGCTAAGGACAGTGCCCTACCTCAAGGTCATAACCTTGCCTGCACCAAGCTCATAACCTTGGTTTAATGGTGAAATGCCACAACAAATACCACAAAGTAATGGTGAAAATGAGCAGATCTCACACAAAGCAGTGTGACCCTTGCAGCCTGTGGAGAGGTTCTGCACATGCTGCAGCGTCAGTGATTCTGCAGAAGTTTCTTTTCCAATAGATCTCGGAAGAATCCAAAGACCACACCAAAGGTGCACCCACGTGGGGTACAGCGGAGCCGAAGAAGATCAACTGGAGTGCATGAAATCTGTGTATCTGAAGAAGTTTAATTGAAATTGGAATAATCTTTTCAGGTATCAGGTAGCTTTTAGATACCTGTAGGAAGAGTCTGTCTTCATTTCTCTAATAAACACTTGCGAATCTACAGTAAATGTCTAAATTAATTTCTTAGACATGTCAGATTAGAGGAGTCCCATTAGCACTAATGTGGGAAAAAATTAGTATAGACTAGAGCAGATTTTTTTTCCTCCTGCAATCTGCTTAAATTACTGGCTATAAACATGAATACTTAAAAAAAAATATATATATCTAAATTATTTCCATGTTAGTACTTACAGGCCTTGATCTCACCAACAATTAGGCATACAGACATGTGATTAGTCAAAATGACTTCCATACATTTAATGACATTTTCACAGTATGTGGACATATGGTAATATTAAGAGATTAAAAGCTGTCAATATTTGAAATATAAGCTTGTCTCTGAGAAAAGAAGGGAGGAAAAAAACTTGAAGGTTTTGATTACCACATATGGCTAATAATGAAAACTTCAAAAGTTATTAGCCCTTCTGAAACTCAGCGCCATTTTATTCAGCCTCCGTCTATCATATTCCTCTTAAAGGGCACTTCTAAGCTTGAAATCAACATGGTCAGTATTTTTTAATGATGTCAGTTTAATGTGATACCTCCAGATAAAAGTTGAGATTATTTTACCTGTGTATCTTCCCATTAGATATCACTAGATTTCTTCCTTTTCCCCCCCCCCGTAACTTAAATACCCAAACACAATGGTCACTGCATGTAGAAATGTAGAACATCTATATTTTTTATTGTTGCTAAAAAGGCACGCGGCAGAAGAAAGCTGAGAGTATAAAGCACAGGGCGTGCAGAGAAAAGACCTACTCAACGATTATTTCTAAGGAAAATGCCGTTGCAGCAGCTGCATAATACATAACACATCCTCCCCTTCAGAAACGAGGTGCAGAAGTAGAAGGAGAAAGCTCCTTTGGATGTCAGAAGAATTAGCTCCAGACACATATGGAAATTCCATTTAGGATAAGAATCAGTGACAGGAAACAGCCAGGAGGGACTATTTGTACTGAAATACAAGCCATTAACTTGAGCCAAGCTAACAGCAAATGACTGCACCGGCAACTGCTGGCTGCAGATAATTAGTTTAGAACCTTTTTTAACATGAATATTTTATCGTGCAGCACAAAACTCGTTACAGAGAAGAATTAGAGAGCCAGGACGTCTAGAAGCACCGGAGAGGTGATCTGTCAGGTCCCTGTAAAGAGCCTTCCTGGAGAAAGCAAGTTCAGTGATTCAGCGAGACTGGATTTCATTAAAGCTACACCAATCCATTAAGAACATACCTGGTGGCAAGCTCAGGAGTGCAGGCAAGGGACTGTATTTTAATTTCTTATCTATGTGCTGCCGTATACACACACACAGAGCATTTACAGAATCACAGAATGACATGGGGTTGGAAGGGACCTCTGGAGATCATCTAGTCCAACCCCCTGCCAGAGCAGGGTCACCCAGAGCAGGTCCCACAGGAACATGTCCAGGCGGGTCTGGAATGTCTCCAGAGAAGGAGACCCCACCACCTCTCTGGGCAGCCTCTTCCAGGGCTCTGCCACCCTCACAGGAAAGAAGTTCCTCCTCATGTTTAGGTGGAACCTCATATGTTCAAGACTCCACCACCTCCCTGGGCAGCCTAGAATCTGGGCAGCCATGAATCACCCCAGCCAGGACCTTCTTCAGACACGAGCTGTTCCTTTTCATCATAAGCCGCTAAAACATTCAGGAAATTCTTCCTGGGAAATCGAAAAACAACTTGCTCCTTTTCTGCTACATGTCCCTGGTACATGAAAGCTGGGCTGGTGCATAAAAACCTGTCCTCTGTACACAGTAAGGACACCAAACTACTGGGCGAGGGGAACATTAAAAAGGTGGTTTGGATGCATGTTTGGTACACTGGTTGCAAAGAGAACAACTAAGAAGAAGTTAATTTCTTTTTTTTAATTCTCTTTTTTTTTCCTAGCAGACAGAAAATTAAATACAGATCCCCAAGACCTTGCGTACGGTCGGTCGTAAAGAATGTCTCGATTAGCTGAAAATACGGCATTTTCAGTCCGTAGCTGCAACTGTTCTTCCAGTTGGAACTGAACAGAAAAGCTGAGGCTTTTAAATAAAATAAGAGGTAACAAAGTAAATGCACACATTTGAATTTTTCCATTCCACACGCAGTTACTCGGGAAGAAAGGCCCTCGCAAAATAATTGCGTAGCCATAGCAAAAGCGAATCTCTTCTGATTTGTCCTGAAGTCGTTACCTATTACATTCAACTCCTTAAACTGCCTTCATCATTTAGAGCCTGAACACCATCCAATATACATTAAAAACTGTCTTATACAGATGATATCGGCCGTGCAGAGTTAGTGTCTGTGGCACAATTTAAATGCCAGCAGCATGTAATGCTGGAAAGCAGAACTTCAGATCTCCAGCACTTCTTGCCTTGGGTTATAAAATATTGCACGTCTCTCTCATTGCAATCCCGACACCAGAACAAAGCCTAAAAAATAATACAGTAGCAAAATGACCAGTTATTGCAAAATCACACACCGTGTTACTCAAAAAAACCCAACCCCAAAACAATGTTAAAAAACGAGATATGGTATATATATTTAAAAAAATAAATCCCTACAAAGACAGGAACCAGATGACATCCCCATGTTCAACATCTCCTACCAGCACAACACCGTGTTGTAACAGCACCAGCGCAGAGAACCTAACTGCTAGTGTTAATGAATGACATATATTTGGAAGAAAATGGACTAATTTTCACCTCTGCTTGTTTCAAAGACTTTCCAGATCAAGCTTCCTTTGGGTCCAAGGGTAAGGAGTTGGGTGGGCTCTTGGTCTAGTCAAGGTGATGTGGTCCGTCCCAATTCTAAACCTGGTTTCACAAAGGAAAACCCACTTGGACAAGAAACAAAATAGGTCTGGAGAAGAACTGGAATTAAAAAAAAACGAGGCTCGATGCTACTCATCTCAGTAACAGATGTTATAAATACATCTCAACCCCATTCACCCATGACAACTATTGGCAGAACACGTTTAGCTCCGTTTTACTCTACATATTGCACTTCACTGAACAAAAATACCGTTTCTCACAGCTCCTACATTTAAGCTGACTCACAAAATAAGTATCCTCCACTGAGGAAAGACATGAAATAAAAATTTTTAAAAAGATAACAGAAGCGCCACAGGAGACTGTGGGTGACGACTAGAAGAGATTTTTAGTTGCCAGCGTAAGATGTTGTGATGATGAAGATGGAGGAAGTCTCTTATGGAAAAGACGCAGCAACGATTTTATAACCTACTCAGAAGGTTGGTGTCTTTCTCTGGAGCATCTAAACATGTCGCTGGACCTCGTATTGAGGTGTAAATGCAAGCTTTTGCACCCACAGGCTCTTTATTTAAGAGCCCAAATAAGCTCACTTTACAAGCAAGAAGCAAAGATGGCATCAGGCCGTAGTGGCAGGAAGTTCTACCAAGATTCATTTAATTCAGTCGCATTAAACTCGTACCTGTGAGGAAGATACCAAATTCCTGCACAGATTAACAGACACTGGGGAGACATGAGAACCACAGCTGGTTAATGCAGTGGTTTACATAGAATCACAGAATGGTTAGAGTTGGAAGAGCCCTTAAAGATCATCCAGTTCCAACCCCCTGCCATGGGCAGGGACACCTCCCGCCAGACCACGTTGCTCAAAGCCCCATCCAACCTGGCCTTGAACCCCTCCAGGGATGGGGCAGCCACAGCTTCTCTGGGCAACCTGGGCCAGTGTCTCACCACCCTCACAGCAAAGAATGTCCTCCTGAGATCTCACCTCAATCTCCCCTCTTTCAGTTTAAAATCGTTACTCCTTGGACTGACGTAGCCCAAAATTGTATCCTTTGACTCGGACCTTTAAAGATCAGGGGTCACACTAGCCCAAAACTACACACCATTTTTACACCACTGGACAGCTTATGCTTAAGGTAGATCTGACGCCCTGGAAGGGAGGAAAGCCTCAAACCCAGAAGGAATCCATCTTACAGGGGATGATGATGAGGGAGCTGGGGTTGTTCAGCCTGAAGAAGAGGACGCTCTGGGGAGACCTAGTAGCAGCCCTCCAGTACCTGAGGGGGCCTACAAAAAGGCTGGGGAGAGCCTGTTTACAAAGGCCTGCAGTGACAGGACGAGGGGCAATGGCTTTAAGCTGGAGGGGAGCAGGATTAGATTGGAGATTAGGAGAAAGTTCTTTACTGTGAGGGTGGTGGAGCACTGGAACAGGTTGCCCAGGGAGGTGGTTGAGGCCCCTTCCCTGGAGATATTCAAGGTGAGGCTCGACGAGGCCCTGGGCAACATGGTCTAGTTGAGGGTGTCCCTGCTGACGGTGGGGAGGTCAGACTAGATGACCTTTGGAGGTCCCTTCTGGCCTGGACGATTCTATGATTCTACAGGTGTTGCAGAAGAACGCTTTATTTATTATCCCGCCAGCACGGGAGTGTTTTAACATTACTCCCTCTCTACTCAACACTCTGCCAATAAAGAATTATTGGAGATCTGATCACTCTCTAAAACTACTTGAAAGGACATTGTAGAGAGGTTGGTGCCGGTCTCTTCTCACAGGTAATTAGCAATAGAACAAGAGGGAATGGCTTCAAGCTGCTACAGGGTAAGTTTTGACCGGACATCAGGAAACAATTCTACACAGAAAGAGTGGTCAGACACTGGAATAGGCTGCCCAGGGAGGTGGTTGAGTCCATCCCTGGATGTGTTTAAGAGCTGTTTAGATGTGCTGTTGGGGGGTATGGGGTAGGGGAGAACTTTGTAGAGTAGGGCTGATGGTTGGACTCTACGATCCCAAGGTTCTTTTCCAACCTAGATGATTCTATGATTCTATGTATATGCATACATCATTTTATATATTATATTTATATTATAAAGAAACTCACCTTCACAGAATAAAGCTATGGCAAGTCACTCACGGAACGTATTTTCTTTGCTGTCTTATAACGCTAAACTGTAAATGTTACGCGTCACATCATTATTTCTGAACCATGAAGACACATGTGAACCAGTTAGCGGTGTTAAAGACGATCAACCTGCTTTACTTCCATTTTCTCACAGAGGCTGAATCAAAACAAAAATTATTTTGTCTTTTTGGAGACAAGAAAGTGTACAGAGCCCACCGCACCCCCACTAATGAGCTGTTGGAAACACTTGTTCTTGGATTACTGACACGCTCATTAAATCCATTTGTTTATTTTTTTTTTCTTTGTGTAGTAATTACCGTAACAACAGTTAAGTCACGTAAAACTTCAGTCTTTACCACTGTGATCTTATTTCGCTGCTGTACTTCTTTTGCTTTAACTCTCAGGCAAATGCAGCGACTGCAAATCAGCTCGACTACAGGTGGTGGGAAAGCAGAAAGAGTCACCATATGGAGATCCATATGCTTTGGCACCGCATCAGCGTGTGACAATACTGCGACGGGATCGCAGAACAACTCAGGGATGCTGCATCGCTTCTTTCTCTGACTGACCTCGACTATTTCAATTTTAATCCTGTGCTCCAGAAGGCATTCAAAGCTCTGCATGAGACATCAAGTGTAGAGGAGCCAGTTTTATCTCCTTCACTAACGTGAAGGTTCCGGAGCCGGGCAGAGAGTGACAGAGCCAAATCATGAAGGGTTTTAATATACTGTTTGCCTCAAGCACTTAAACAGTCCCTTTGCAAGAATTCTACGTGGACACCAGCTCCCAGAGCTTGGACTCGCTTCTATGAGCAGCCACCACAACTCATGAGATGGGTCCAACTCTGCAAGTTCCTACATCTCGACCACCAGAAGACTATGACCCCAAGGAAGAGCTGGCACAGCGCTCGGACAAAGATCCTGCACAAAGATTTGTAATACAACACAGTGAAACTCAAAATAGGAACTAAACTGGCTTGGTTTGGGCTTAACACATCAATGGTTTTCATGCATCTCACTTTAATCTCAAATAGGCATTTAACAAGAACCTTTTTCCCAGCTAAAAAAAAAACTTTCAGACAAAGCTCGGCTTCAGATCCCCTCGCTTTTATCACCGGTACGAGGCAGAATAAGAAAGCACAGAATGAAGCACAAGATTTATCCCCCTAATAACCTAAATCTGATCTCCATGTTCTTTCATACCGCTAAACGCAAAGATAACTAAAACATGCTCCTCCAGAAAAATAAACTGGGAAGATAACAGAGGAGTTTTTTTTAAAGACTTCAACCCAGCGGATCAATATCCTGTTGCTTAAGAAAAGGAATGTAAAAAAGACGGGGCTTTCATTTCCATTTCAAGAACGGGGTTCAACATCACCTACCATTCAGCAACAGCTGAAGTGCTTTTTAATTTCGTCCTCATGCCAAAGCATTCAGAGAACAACAACCGAAAGGACAAAGCCAAAGTTCAAAGATTCAAGACACAAAGAGGAGCTGAAGCTCTTGTACAGACGGGACACCGAGCCGTAACCTCATTTAATTTGTTGCAAGGAGATGTATTCAGAAATTCCCGTTAATGGCAAAGGAAAAAAAAAAAAAAGAAAGAAAAATGAAACAGGCCCTCAGAAATCAAGATGTTGGAATCAGAGAATTTAGGGAAATGGCTTTCACACAAAAGGGTAATGAGTGTTTGGGAGAGGTCATTGTGCCAAAAAGTGTTTTGCAAGAAATCCAGTTATGCACAAGTTGAAAGGATTACAGAGATGGCGGAGAAAGAAGAGAAAACAAAGAAACACTGGGTTTTTCAGGTCACCCAAGATTTAAGAAGTTGCCACTGGTCCTGAAATGAATGGAATAGTTGATATTATCCTATAGCTCTTACCCCACCACAGACATGAGTCTATATCTCAGTTTTTCCCTAAGTACCATATTGGGGGCAACAGAATAGAGATGAGGAAGAAAAGCACATCGTAGCTACTGATTTTCCCTTTTTTAGGACATATATAAAATAGCTCCTAGATTGGTGATGGGTACTATCATTCTATTTTTTCAAGCCAGCGCTACCAAAAATAGGTCACAATCCCACCAAATCCTTTGGGAAGGGTTTCAAAGGGAATTGAAGAAATTGTGTGATAAGCCAGGGCAGTCTGTCCTTTCACATCCATTTGTTGCCTGTTGGATCAGAAATATCTGAGGATCCTCCTCCAGCAGCAGAGATGCATGACAAGGTGGCACCGGACTATCCTTCTCCTCCTCCCTCTGTTACTATCCTGGGGTAGAGGTTAATCCTTGCCAGGGAATCTCAGCCCCTGGATGAACGGCAAAATGCTGGAGGAAGAGAGGGGAATGCTCCAAGGTGGAACCAAGAAAGAAAATAGCATCTCCCTTCAGTTCAATCCTCTTCCACTGTGCAGGCAAAAAGCCTACAAGAGATGATACTAAGGCAGGAACCAAAGAGAAGTCAAACAAAGCCAGAGAAAGCAAGCAGGAACAGTCCATAATTGCATGGTAGTTGACCCTAAAATGAAGGGTTTTGTACCCAAAGTATGGAAGCCTGAGATGCTGAGGGTTCTCCCACGCAGAGTCGCTATGGGTTTTGCAGGATCCACCATGAATTCTGGACAAGACACTTGGGTGATGTGGACCAGGACACGTCCAAGACAGCTGAAAGAGTCAGGCTCTACAATGCAGCCTTTGGAATTGCACATAAATGAAGGGAAAACCCTCTCTGCTCCTCCTTTTATTATTCTCTAAAACTGACTTAACATAAAGACAATTACACAAGGCTTACACTAATTAGGAATATTTCTAAAATACTTCAAAAGCCCCGATATGAGGAGAGTATTTAAGAGGAAAGTGGCTTTTTTAACTTTCAGTTTTGTTAACTTATAAATCTCCAAACAGTCTAAAGAAAACAAGGATAGTTAGCATAATATATGGGAACTGGGAGACTAAATGAGTTTAAGAAGAGAGATGAGAAAAACAGAGTATAACCAGGAGGATGAAAATACATAACTAAACCGTGCCTGTGTTAAGGAGATTGTACTGTTTGCAAAAAGCCTTGGGAATTTTCGGTAATAAACACAACTTCAACTCGGCAATTAAAAAAAAAGTGTTTATAAAAATAAAGCTGTTCTTAAACTCACAATGTTCCTTCAACAGTTTCCTTGGGGAGCGGAGATGTAATTGTGTATAAACAACTGAAATTACTCTTGTTTGTAAATTGTGTCGTTGCTTTTCATTTCCCCTGTGTGGCGGTTCTAGGAAAATCTCAGCAACGATTCATTGATAAATGAACTGTCCCAAAACCTAGTATTAGGTTTTTTTCCCCCTACAGGTGGATATTGTAAGAAAAAGTCGATGTTTTGTTTTTAATCTATAAGCCTGATGCAGCTTACAAAAATGAAGTGTATCAGAATGCCACTCATTTATGATTTAGAAAACTTATATAAGGATTCTGGGTTCAATTAAAGCCTCAGACAAATAGGTATCAACACATTCTTTATCTTCAAGGAACAATTTTCCTTTGGTAGCAGTGATTTTCCTACAATTACAACTCCATAACACCTCACAACATGAAAGATATAAAAATACCTGCTGAGAAAGGAAAACACTATCCATCTGTCCTAAGGTGATCCCTCTGTACTCAGAGTTACACTGATTTTTATACCTTCTAGACTCCACCACAGCCTTAAAACTGCTGGTCAGCAGCCCACAAGCCCAAATCTCAGCTGATTTTAGACCCAGACATGAACCCTGTAGCTATAACCTGCCTTTGTTGAGCTCCAGGATGAAGTCTTCACCTGCAGACGCTGCTATGGCCATTTGGAAGATGCTCCTGAATTCTGAAGTCCATTCGGTTTTGCAAGTAGCTTCTGCGATTCACCTTCACCGTGGACCTTCAGACCAAAAGCCTTCCATGCCACCAGAGACTTCAGAAGACAAAGGAGGCTCTGCCACCCTTGTATACTTCATACTCCATTCAGTCCATCTCTACGTTAAGCTCAAGTTTTCAAACACAAGGTCTCCTTCCATTATCCCTTCCCTCCTTCTCTTCCAGCTGCCCAACGCTGCTAAACCGGAGCTTCAATTCACCTCCTGGTTCAGGTGGAAGAAGTCAGAGGCAGGAGATGCTGAACCCTGACAAGTCCCACCCCAGGTAATACACCGTTTAAATGCGATTTTGAATAGATCCTACTGCAAACAGACCAAAAAAAGAAACAAAAACCCAGAGAAAAGCATGGGAGGAAAACAAGGGACTGAGCTTATTCCTAAAGAGTGGTTTCTTTGACAAGCGACTACGTCAGCACTGGAAGCAAGACACCAGGGTAAAGAAGCCACCAGGGCTTTCTGGTTTAAGGACTCCAATTAAATCCAGGACTCGCTAATGAAGACTACACACAGGAATTAGCTGTTTGTAACACATGTGTGCTTTGTTGTTTTTGTTAAGACTGAGCCTGCATTTTTTATTTTTAATTTTCACATTCTCTTTTGAGGGTATAGTTAGGAAATCGGTGGGCTCTTGAGAAGACAGCAGTGCCCTGGCGGGACCCTGGTGCCAGAAGCAAGATGTTAACCTTTAACCGGGTCTGATGACAGCTAAAGAGGATGGAAGCACCTTTTAGCTGCCACCGGAACTGGTTAAAGGTTAACTGTAACTCTCCTCGACAGAGCAGATCTGCCACAGACAAATACCATATGACAGTCCTTCTTCTTCACTTTAACGAGGTTTGCGTGATCTGTCATTAATTAAGCCTAATGCCAGTGAAGTCTATGGCAGTACCGACTCAATCGTAACACTAAAAGTTGGGCAAAAACTCTTGAGAAAGCAGTGCGCGCAGAAGCTGAGAGAGGAGCTGAGGAAAATACAGCTTTTTAACACCGCAAGGCCTTGATCAACTCACTTCAACTAGAAAGAGCCTGGTCTTTAGTGCAGAAAATGCATCACCAACCCCTTTAGAATCATAGAATTGTCCAGGTTGGAAGGGACCTTTCCAATCATCAAGTCCAACCACGAACCCAACAGTCTCAAAACCCACCACTAACCCATGTCCCTCAGCACCACGTCTGCCCAGCTTTTAAATCCCTCCAGGGATGGTGACTCCACCACTGCCCTGGGCAGCCTCTTCCAAGGCTTGACAACCCTTTCCATGAAGAAATTTTTCCTAATATCCATCCTAAACCTCCCCTGGCACAACTTGAGGCCATTTCTTCTTGTCCTATCATGACAAGTCCTATCCTGTCTTGTCAAGTTACTTGGGAGAAGAGATTGACCCAATGTTTATTCCATCACTTTGCCCAATGCTTCTTCCAACACTAGGTCTTAAACGCATGCACATATACCTATCTTTGTATATAATTCTAGCAAAAATATACCTTTTTCAGCATGAAGAAATTTAGAGGTTTACACAGACATTTAATTTGGTGCCTGGCTTAGCTTCATTCTGTCACTCCTGACTCCCATTATGCTACTGGTCACTACTGCTGGTTAACTTGCAATTTCAGCTAATTACTAATAAATTATCAGAATGCTCCTTGCACTGGACTGGAATCTTTTGTGCTTAAAGGTAAATAAAAACGCCAATCAAGGAAAAGCAAATTATTTTTTAAAGGAGATGCGGTGGACCCACTGGTAGGCAAGTGCCTCCTCTGAACTCAACAGGGAATGGAAAGATTTCATGAAAAATATGAAATCTTAAGATTTTATGATCCTGCATTTTACTTACACTTGTAATCCACAAAACAACAATTTTATATTTTTTATTCTATAAAATATTATGTCCAAGGACATTCACTGGCTGTTGTAGGTATGGGGAAGACATTTGATGTGTGTACTCCACGTACACACAACTTTTGAGGAAGAAACGCAAAGCACAGGCTGAGTTTCTGTGTTCATGTCTATGGCTGAAGGCATCAGTGGTGGGTTCCAGACCAGGGTCCTCCCAGCGGTTCTACAACCACCTGAGCGTCACTTGTGCTTCCAAAAGTCTCATCCCATCACTGCTCCTGCCGAAACACGCTTTCTGCTGCATTGGGGAAGCTCCTGTCTGTCCCCTGAGCCCACAGAACTAACGATGGGAAGACTCAAAAGTTTTACCTTGGACCTTCAGAGCAAACTGTTAATCACCTTGAAATAAATTCACACATAACCTACAGCATCTAAACATGACCAGGCTGCTTGTTTGGGTCAAAACTAGTACAAGACTTGGGGGAAGGGAGCAAGGTAGAGGTGCAGGTAGGAACATCAGGAAAAGAGAAGAAGTAGGGGCAATAATCAAGCAAAGCCCAGATGAATGATGCACAGAAGATTGATCCCAGGGACAAAACAGGCAGCGCTCCGACACGGAGTTCTCGGCACTAAACCCAGTTCATATTCCCTCCCTCCTTAATGATTTCCCACCTTCCCCATCTTCCCAGTGTTAAATACCGATTCTTAAACACTCTGTCTCATCAACATTGAGGGCCTAAGCTGTTAATGTGACAAATGCTTCAGACTAAAACCAGGTTTCTGCTCCAGTCCTGATAAGAGCGTGCGTTAAACAAAACCGTGGAACGCGTGCCCGCGTTAATGCAATTCAATAGCGTGAGGATAAGAAGGAGCAGAGAAAGAGTTATGAGCCCTTGATTAAGGCGTGCGTTAAACTATCGGGCCCCATCAAAAACCTCATTGATGAGGAGCTCTTTGGCCAGGCAGGGAGCTGTGATTTCCATCCACTTCCATAATCAGGGAGTTCGGGTTTACTGTTAATGTGACATTGATGAACGGGAACGACGCTAACGTGACATTGATGAACCGGAATGACAGTTCGGGCTTGATTGCAATTAGCCACAGCTCTTCAGCACAGGACAAACCAGAAGGGTTTGGCAGAGAACTTGCAACTCAGATACTTCCAAAGGAAAAAGAAAGAAGAGGATGAGGCAAAGGACAATGCAGGGGGAAAGCAGCAGAAGGCTCCTAGAGAAAGCCAACAGAGGGTATTCTCTCATTAAATCTAGGGTGCTCCGGCGAAGCTAATCATCCGAAACCTTCCTCCCACTGCTCAATTAATCTCATCTTGATTTGTCCGCAAGCTCCTCCAAAACATAAACCATTCCACATATTCTTTCTTTAAATCTGCTTTCCAGAAGCACAGGAAGATTGTCCCACCTTGGTCCCACCTGCCAGACTTTGCTTTCCCCTCTGCTCTCTACCCATTCTCCTGCCCATGCTCCAGCGAGAGCTGGCACACCTCCATGTAACATGTCCATCAAGTAAAGTATTGCCTTAATTCCATTTGATTCCACCTCTTAAATACATTTCCCTATTCATCCAAATCCCTAAATTCACAGCCAAAAGAGTCTTAAAGTGAAATGTTAACGTAGAAGGTGGGCACCTGCCTCGTACTCACAATTATAGCTCCTAAGGACTTCACCAGGTGCCAGCACTTAGCTTTAGTAACCCAAGATTGAAAGTACAAGGCATCAAGAGTTATCAGAAACTCCAAAACAAGCCAGCACTAGATCTGAAAATAAGACAGAGCAGTTCTACTTGACAATTAGAAAAATAAAATTATGAAGTTAAATAAGCCAACCCCAGCCCTTCATAAATCAGAGTTAGAATCATAGAATTGTCCAGGTGGGAAAGGACCTTTAAGATCATCTAGTCCAACCATCAACCTAACTCTGATAAAAACCATCACTAAACCATGTGTCTAAGAACTATGTCAACCTGTCTTTTAAATACCTCCAGTGATGGTGCCTCAACCACTTCCCTCGGCAGCCCACTCTAAGGCTTAATAACCCTTTCAGTGTAAACATTTTTGTGGGAGAATTCTTAGAAATTAATGGTCATCCTGTGAGCACCCCAAGCTCTGGGCCGCTGTTGACAACAGGCCTCTGACAATAGTCCAGGCCCTTGACAACAGTGCAGGCCTCAGGGTCACTGAACGGTCAAGCTGTAATTGGTAAACTAACGCAGCTGGCAGAAAAGGAGTAGCTGTCTTCTGAATGTACTGATAAGTAGGACCTTGAGTAGAATAGAAAATATTAGAAAAGACTCTGTGTGTGTGTGTGTAAACAGCTCATTATAGCCAACTATGAGAACATGTAACTAGTTATCACCTGCTAATAATAGTCCACTGTAAAAGCATCACCTAGGAATTGTCTATAAAAGCTGAGCTATCTGTGCAATAAAGTGGCATCTACCTGATCATATTGGTNGCCAGCTCCCTCAGCCACTCCTCACAAGACTTGTGCTCCAGACCCCTCACCAGCTCCATTGCCCTTCTCTGGACACACTCCAGCACCTCAATGACTTTCTTAGAGTGAGAGGCCCAAAGCTGGACACAGCACTTGAGTTGGGGCCTCACCAGTGCCCAGTCCAGGGGGACCATCACTGCCCCAGTCCTGCTGGCCACACTCTTCCTGATACAGGCCAGGATGCTGGTGGCCTTCTTGGCCACCTGGGCACACTGCTGGCTCCTGTTCAGCCGACACTTGACCAACACCCCCAGGTCCCTTTCTGCCAGGCAGCTCCAGCCACTCTCCCCCAGGCCTGTAGTGCTGCAGGGGGTTGGTGTGACCCAAGTGCAGGGCCTGGCACTTGGCCTTGTTGAACCTCATCCCACTGGCCTCAGCCCATCGATCCAGCCTGTCCAGGTCCCTCTGCAATGTCTTTCTACCCTCAAGCAGGTCCACACTCCCACCCAACTTGTTGTTGTCTGCAAACTTACTGAGGGTGCACTCAATATCAACACACACAACTGCTCAGGCCTAGATTCCATTCACTAAAACATTTCCATAAGTTTAAATTTAGTACAGCCGCTCGCATGCTCTCTTCAAAAAGTTCATCTCCACAAACACCAACCCTCTCCAAAGGGAAGTTCTGCGAATGCTGCAGCTACTTATTCACCGGATAATAGTCTTGTTAAAAACCCAGTGCTAACATCTCAGAACGTAGAGCGTTTATTCAGCAGTCAAAAGCAATCTCCCAGATTTTCTTTCCAGCTGTGAATTAGTTGAAATGGCCCTAACCTTCTGTAGTTACATTCCTTGTTCCTTTTATAAACAAAATATTCTTTCATTCATGATATAATTTCCTGGATTATCCATTATTAAAATTCCCCTCTCAAAAATGAATTTACATCTGAATTATCTCATTACTTCTGAACAAGCCAATTACTGCCTCTAGTGAACAAAATAATTAGACTTGTGCTCACTGCATTCGAGATCTTCTTCAGCAGCCCCCATGTAATCACAGGCCCAGAACACAGAACTCCGTCAAGCAAAAGAGACAAACATATACGTGCACATAGAACAGGTGAAGGGAACGGCTTTTTTATCCTGAATATTGTTTATCACACAAATAGGTTATTTTTTTTTTTATAGATACGCTCATATATTGACGCACAAGGCAAAGCAGAGATTTAGGAAGTGAAGAGAGCAGCTTTTTTCTCCTGAATATTGTGTGTCACATGAACAGGTTAAATTTTTGTACATATACACTCGTATATGGAGTGCACAATGCAAAGCAGAGATTAGATTTAAACTCTCCTCATCAGTCAGAATTAACAGTAGCAAAGAGCCTCGTCTCATTTATTTCTCCACAACCGGAGTCCGAAGCCTCCTCTCTCCTTTGACACTGTGTGTGTTACTACAAACACCATAAAGAAGATGGGAAATGAATGTTTCCTAGAGGTTGGTGACGGGATTCGCTTGTAGTGCCCTAGATTTTAAACTATATTTATAGTAGAGAACACAGAATAACATTTAAAAGTTTCTGTCTGACACCTTCTCCTTCTATGAATGGCTGGTATCGTCAGCAAGACTTTAAGTATTTTCACTATAGTATTAAATAAAAATGTTTCCGTATAGAATTGCTATTTCCAGGCTTTGCACCGCCATGAGATACAAGCGTAGCTTTCCCTTGCTGAAATATTCTTTACAAATTCAGAATTAGGTCTTAAGCCCACGGGAGCTTGTTAAATCAAGCTCCAAGTTCTACCGTTCAACTGCCTTGCCAACACGGAGTTACAAGGGGTACGGGGCTACCTGGACTTAGCCTAAAGGACTTACCCTAAAGTCCAAGGTGAAGCCGGCATCAGCTGGAAACAGAATCAATCCTCAATCCCAAATCACGGAATCACGGAATTGTCGGAGTTGGAAGGGACCTCTAGAGATCATCTAGTCCAACTCACCTGCCACAGCAGGATTGCCCAGAGCACATCACTCAGGACTGCATCCAGGTGCGGCTTGAAGATCTCCAGAGAAGGGGACTCCACACCCTCCCTGGGCAGCCTCTTCCAGGGCTCTGGCACCCTCACAGCAAAGAACTTCTTCCTCATAATGGAATGGAACTTCCCACGTTCCAGCTTGTGCCCGTTGCCCCTCGTCCTGTCACTGGGAACCACTGAGAAGAGTCCAGCTCCATCCTCCTTCAACCCACCCTTTAGGTACTTGTCAGCATTAATAAGGTCTCCCCTCAGCCTTCTCTTCTCCAGGCTCAAGAGCCCCAGCTCTCTCAGCCTTTCCTCATCAGGGAGATGCTCCAATCCCTCCACCATCTTTATTGCCCTAAAAAAAAAAAAATCCAATGTTTCACCTGAGCAACCAGCATTCCCACCCTGACAAAAGCTTTACCTTTGGTTCTTTCTCAGATCTTTGGCCATGTAGATATAAAATATTATTCAGAAAGAAGATAATTTTCTATGGATTTTGATGTTTTTACAAGTCTTTATGCTTCCAGGACTCCTACTTCTCTGGTTCTTTAAACAAATGGAGGATGCTATGGTAACCTCAACCCAAAACAACTCATCAACATGGGCGTCACCTGCTTCTTTCTGTATTCTTTTTACTATTATTAGCTTTGAAAACCTCTCAATAAACCCCTGAACTTTGCTGTTTGAAAATCAGTTGACGTCCCAACTACGAAATACGACCGCTCTATTGCTCTGATTGCTTTCTTACATTCCTTCCCCTCCACGTGTCAGCTCCAGCATGCTTTTAACAGCTAATACATCACAAACCTGAAGGGTCAGAGGCTAATGCTTTATAATATGTGAAAACAGGGTTTCCCAGCTGCTTTCAGGTGATATAAATCACCAGTCCCAAGCTCTAGCGGTCCTTGCAGTAGCCGTTACTCAAAGCAGGCCAGAATGGATGCGGGGTGAGCAGAGTGAAAACAGCAATTAGTAATATATGTATTTATGGCCCCAGTTCATCTGATATACCCAGGAAAGAAACAAATCTGATTTAAAATCTGTGTGCCTACACCAGAGTTGTTTCTCTCCACTGAACACTGTCAATGGAGAAAAAGCTCCAGAGCTTCCCAGCAAGGTCCCTCAGGTATTCATTGCTACATGCTTCTAAACACACCTTTCAATAAGCTTCAAGGTATGTAAACAATATGTCTTTTAATACCAATTTGACTCTAACATTGGACTACACGAGCCTTTTTTGACAAAGGAGCTGAAGCAGAACTACGGAACATCTTTGTACTCGTCACAGCAATTGATGCAAGAATAAAATAGAAGCAGGTACTTCAACAGCAAAGCAGACGGCGAAAAACATCACTGGAAGTTCTAAGAACATCTAAGAACAGTTACATCCTGTAACCCACATCAACATCATGTAGAGGCAAAGAAGGTGAACTAAAACCATATTGATGGTTGGACTCAATGACCTTATAGGTCCCTTCCAACTTAGTAAAGTCTCATTCCATCCACAGCTGAATATTTCATAGAATTGTCTAACAGACAAGTTGATATTAATTGATTTACTGTGAGATAAAACACAGTATTTTCTTGTGAATTTTCTTCCTCTTTCTTTTTCTTTTCTTAGTACTTACAGGTGATGAAGAACTGGAAGTCAAAATGACAGGTTCACAGTTATTTTAGATGTCATCAAAATCTTTCTGGTTTAAAATCCATGCCTACACCGCTGCAGTAGCAACAGTGCAGGGATCTAGAAATCCCACTTTCAGCTGACCATCGGTGGAAGGATCACCTGGAAGCAGAGAACTTCCACAGGCTGCAGAACACCTCTGGAGACAGCCAAAATGAGCCTGTGCTAAGCTCTACCAGCACCTGATGACCACCCATGCCTTAATTTAAGGAATTAATTAATTAATTTAAGGCGATGACTTTTGTCAATGTTAGGTCAAAGGTTGTTCTAGATGATCTGTAAAGTCCCCTCCACGCTAGGCAATTCTATGATTCTAAGTACTGGGAGAGAAGTATAAAGCATCTCTTGTACCTCCTGTCTGAAGGAGTGTCCTTTTCCCAGATGAGGACAAGAGGAACAATGCTTAGTTCCCCTGGCCATGACCCTGAAAGCGTAAGACGAGGGATGCTGGAGGAGCCTGGCTCACAATTTCATTAATGATTTGCAAAGCCTCTCTGCCAGCTGTCACAATGAATACACAGCTTTAACCTCAAGAATTTCTGAAGCAAAAAGATTCATTTTTATCTTCTGTATATAAGTTAACAAGCTGAGAAAATCAGATACCTCACATCTGCTTCTGGGGCCTCTTGGATACTTCAGTGATTCTCTGCATTAGGTACAGCAGGAATTTCTCCTGCCATGAAGCATTAGCAGCACAGTAGACAACATATTGGAGTATAATAAAAACAATGCAACCCTCATTTATCAGCTGGCTGAGAAGCTGTCAAGGCAATCAGCTGGGGAAGATGACCCATCAGCAACGTCTGAGAAACAGAAGATGAAGAGGTTTGGGGTTTTTTGCCCTTCAGTTTGAAACAATACACTGCTCAAGCTACGGTAGAGATGATTTTAAGTGACGAGAATTGGAAGGAAAGTTTTACCTCTCCTTCATAGAATCATAGAACTGTCTAGGTTGGAAGGGACTGTTAAGATCAGCTAGTCCAACCATCAACCTAACTCTGATTAAAAAAAAACAACCAACCAAACAAAAAACCCCACATTACTAAACCATGTCTCTAAGCACTACGTCAACCTGTCTTTTGAATACCTCCAGGGATGGTGATTCCACCATTTCCCTGGGCAGCCTCTTTCAAGGCTTGATAACCCTTACGGTGAAGAAAGTTTTCCTAATATCCAATCTGAACCTCCCCTGGCACAACTTGAGGCCATTTCCTCTTATCCTGTTGCCTGTTGCTTGGGAGAAGAGACCGACCCCCCCTGGCTACACCCTCCTTTCAGGGAGTTGCAGAGAGTGAGAAGGTCTCCCCTCAGCCTCCTTTTGTCCAGGCTGAACACCCCCAGCTCCCTCAGCCGCTCCTCACAAGTCTTGTGCTCCAGACCCCTCACCAGCTCCGTTGCCCTTCTCTGGACACGCTGCAGAACCTCAATGACTTTCTTAGAGTGAGGGACCCAAAGCTAGACACAGCACTCGAGGTGGGGCCTCACCAGTGCTCAGTCCAGGGGGACGGTCACCTCCCGAGTCCTACTCACCACGCTGTTCCTGATACAGGCCAGGATGCTGGTGGCCTTCTTGGCCACCTGGGCACACTGCTGGCTCATGTTCAGCCGACAGTCAGCCAACACCCCAGGTTCTTTTCTACCAGGCACCTCCAGTCACTCTGCCCCAGGCCTGTACTGTTCATGGGGTTGTTGCTCCTTCCCCTTCTCCCCAGCACTATTTATTTAGAGTGTCTGCCAGTTCTCCGTGGTCTTACTTTTCTGCTGAGCGAGGTTTGAACTTCCCCCGTTCACTTCTGCCGTGGCCCTGCTCTCCCCTACATGATCCAAGCTATAGTGCACACGCAGTCTAATGGATTATGTTTCTCAAGATACATTTTTTTTTAATTAATGAGCCATTTCAAATGGAAGATGAAAAGCAAAGTCTCCTTTTCTTTGTGGAAGGGTGATCCAGTAACACTGACGGTACCAGATGGCTGTCTCCTTCGTAAGCCAGACAAAGCAAATGCATCCATAGATGTCCAAAATGTCAGATGTAGGCATCAAACAGAAAAGGTCCAAGTAAATACATACAGCTCCCGCTTCTCAGAAACCAGGAACATTTGTTAGTCCTGTCAAAGAACAGATCTTTTTTTCCCTCTCCAATACCCTGAAATTTCCAAGCAGAGCTGAAAACACTGAGGTGTCTTGGTCTCACCAGGGAAATAATTTTCCGCAGCTGATTTGATCTGTGAAAACATTAACCCAACTGCAGCAGCTGCGCTCAAAGAGCAAAGGACTTCTCTGAAATAGCCCAGCACCGACCGTCTCACAGGCAAGTCCCTGCGAGAAGGGACTTCACCTACAGCAGGTTGGACAGGAACGTGTCCAGGCGGGTTTTGAACGTCTCCAGAGAAGGAGACTCTACCACCTCTCTGGGGAGCCTGTTCCAGGGCTCTGCCACCCTCATGGGAAAGAAGTTCCTCCTCATGTTTAGATGGAACTTCCCATATTCCAGTTTGTGCTCGTTATCTCATCCTGTCACTGGGCACCACTGAAAAAAGACTGGCCACATCCTCCTGACACCCACCCTTTGAATATTTAGGTCTCATATTTGAATATGAGATCTCCCTCGGTCTTCTCCAGACTAAAAAGACCCAAGTCCCTCAGCCCTTCCTCATAGGAGAGATGCTCCAGGCCCCTCATCATCTTTGTAGCCTCCTTCATATCATGGGAGAGTCCACCCTGCTTCCCTCTATAAACCTCAATCCTGATGTATTTGAACAAATACACTAGAAATTCAGGTGAAAATCAATCAACTCTTCACTTTTACTTTACCACTTGGCAAATTCACTCAGTGAAATTCAGAGGCTGTACCTGTATTTCTTAAAAGATCTGGCACCACAACTAGAGAAAAGCCATTTTCCCTTCATTTCTATAGCTCAGCCTCACCTGAACACAAACATCACAGCATAAGGGGTGTTTTGTGACTTTTCTGATACGCTGAGGGAAAATGGAAGTATTTTCAATTAAAATAGGTCAGTCAAGTGACTTTGAAAGTCAGGTCCTACTTTTAAAAAAGAAAAATGACAAAATGTACGCATCCAAATTTTCAGTATATGTTTGCTTTCTCCAAATGATGATTTTTCAAAGCCTTGGAAAGAAGTTCTCAACCAGGGACCGGCTGATCAAAAAAGGAAGGAAGGAAAAGGTGGCAGAAGATATCTCTGTGCCGGAATAACTATTAAAGGGAAATTGCATTTTGTCCTAGCGCCCGATGTTCTTTGAAGACATTTTTCTTTGCTCTCAGTATTTTGTTGTGTCGCTTTACGTTTCCCCCGTGTCCATCCATCTGTTCTGTTGACCAGCCTCAAAAGACCAACCTTCCTGGCTGCTCTCCCAAAGACCACCAACGGTTACGAGCCATATAGCCAAGGACCTAACTGGCGCTAAGTGGTGATAATGGGAGCACACGGCTCCGGCGCTGCTTCTTGTTGTCATCAGGAGAATCAAAAAAACAGGGGACTGAAACATCAGAGAAGCTGCGTCCCATCCCTTCACCCCCAAAACCACAACCCGTATTCCAGACAGCAGCCTTTGTCAAAAAGACACTTCTACACCCAACATCAGAATAAGGGGGAAAACCCAACTCTAGACCCAGTTAAAAGAAACATTACTATTTGGTATTTTTAATCCTTGACACCAAGCAGCTTGTCTGGTTATTAAAATAGGTATTTATACTCTTTTCAAGGAAGCGTCTTTGCAGACAGTCGTTAAAAAGGTCTAGTCTGTGTGGCACCGTAATTGTGTGTTATTCCACCTGCTTATTTAACTTGCATTAAAGGAAAAAGAAGGCCTTTCCTGAATTAGTGTTTTCTGCCTGCGTTCAGTGCTAGTTGTTTTTCGTTTGTTCAAACTACAATTTGAGTATACAAAGATTATCATAGAATCATAGAACGGCTTGGGTTGGAAGGTCTCTTTAAAGGCCATCTACTCCAACCCCCCTGCCATGAGCAGGGGCATCTTCTCACTAGACCAGGTTGCTCAGAGCCCCATCCAACCCGGCCTTGAACACCTCCAGGAATGGGGCAGACACAACTTCTCTGGGCAACCTGGGCCAGGGTCTCAACCACCCTCAGCACAAAAAATTTCTTCCTTATACCTGATCTAAATCTCCCCGCTTTTAGTTTAAAGTCATTATCCCTTGTCCTATCTCTACAGGCCCTGCAAAAAAGTTTGTCCCCGTCTCTCCTATAGGCCCACCTTAGGGACTGGACGGGGCTCTAAGGTCTCCCCGGAGCCTTCTCTTCTCCAGGCTGAACCCCCCCAACTCTCTCAGCCTGTCCTCATAGGAGAGGCTATATACTCACTATAGTTTCGATATATTAATTATATATTCATTATAGTTTCACTTAATTTCTGTCCAACTGTGGCCCAACTTTCCTCAGAAGTTACCAGTCACTCTTGAACCAGTCTTCAATCAGTGGCCTAAACCCCAGATGTGCTTACCATATTTTGGTTGACACCAAGAGGTACTGCATAATAAAAGGAACAGCACTAACAATGAGTCAAATGCCTCTATCAATATTCAGAAAATTAAGAAATTACAAACAGCATCCATGATGCTATTTCTTTACATTACAGATACAGGTAACCACCAGGATGATGCTCTCAAGAACATTAAGAAACACATCTCGCGAGTGCCACAAGCGAGGAAATAAAGGAAACCAGACTCTAGTGACACAGAGTAACTTGAAAACAATTTAAATGAACAGGCCGCTTAATAGGAGGTTAACATTGAGGCTACTTAAAGTCAGAAATAACAGAAGTGTCTTTTAAAACACAGAAGTGGACAGGCATTTAGTCCTGTCAACTTCTCAAACAAGCTGAGGAAAATAGATGATGATAAGATGATGTCTCATTTGCCCAAGTCTCCGGAGGAACCGGCCGTTTTCTGCCACGCCGTCTCTCCGTGTAATATGACTGATGGTACTTGAAATGCAAAAAATATTTTCAGTATCACGGTCTACGCTGAGAAGTACTTATGTAGAACTTGGCAAAGCTTTAACAGGCCTGTTCTTTGGTAAACTGTGATTCCTACCGACGTTGCCTACGAATACAGACGTGCCATCACTGTTTTTGACACTTAGCCATGCTGAACCAGATCAGCGACGAGAAAATGAGACTATTTCTGTTCCTTCTAAACATCAACACAACCCTCTATCAACTCCCAATCTGTTTTACCTGGGCAAAAGCCGTGATTCTGTGCAGGTATCACTGCCAGCCTCAGCAAAAAGCAAGGGGCTTCCAGGGCTTTGGTTAACAGGATTCCTCCTGCTCCTTTCCCTGGTGGCACCAGGATGACAAACGTTAAAAAAATTCTGCCGTCCTAGACAATTATAGCGTAACTTCAGTACAGAACCGATGATCAGATGGCTTTTGATGATCCAAGGGCTGGAGCCCCTCTGCTGGGAGGACAGGCTGAGAGAGTTGNGACTTTGAGAAACCTGGTTTAGTGAGAGGTGTCCCTGCCCATGGCAGGGGGGCTGGAACTGGATGATCTTTAAGGTTCCTTCCAACCCAAACCATTCTATGATTCTATGAGTATCGATTGCAGATCCCGCAACTGAAGAAACTCTGCCAGGAGCTAATGGCAGGTTCGAGCAAGATCAACACAACCTCATTCTCTTCCTCCCAGCCACATCGTTGGATGCAGAAGACTGGATGGTGTCCAGCCGGTGCCAACCGAGGAGGGCGCGTAGCGAGGACTAACACCTACGAGGCAAAGCAGAAGTCTCTCCACTGCCTTTACACTCTGCTTACTTGCAAACTTTGCTTAGTTAGAAAAATAAAAAAGGAAAACAGAAGAAAAGCTTAGTAACAAAAATAGTTAAGATGATACTGGAAAACAGTCTGGAAGCCAAGCACAGCAACTTTATCTGGGTAAACCTTTCCGATGAAATCCCTGCTGTGCTCTCCATGGGAACACCAGCCACTGGACACTGAGTGCACCGTATATGGCTATTTTCCAATTTAAAAAAAGTCCACGTTTCTAAGAATAAAAGAGGAAAAACGAAGTTAAAACACTTCCATCCTTCGGTTTTCTGCACGAGCATGATCAGCAAGCATTAGGTGGGTTAAACACATTAGATAACTGTAATAATCTGCACTCAGGGTGCAGAATAATGGAGTCTTGCATCAAGGCCTGGAATTAACCTGCTTAATTTCCCTGGTATTACAACCACCACATCCATCCCCTCATTCTGCTTCATAACCGCGTCATTAACTTCCTATACAGACAATCCAACCTATCACTCCAACTTGCCACTTTTTCATCAAAATGTATTATAATTTGCTTATCCACTGCCATTTGCATCAACTTCCTATTAAAAGGGAGAGAAAGAGGTTTCAATCTTCTTTCCCCACATTTAATTCAATCGTATGGCATTACTTAGTTTTAATGACTCTTCTCGGTGCATAAGACATGGTTTATGCTTGTTTTAGACTAATTCAGAAGCTCCAACACCCAGTAAGAGGAAAAGGACTGAAAAAAAAGGGAAAAAGGAGCATTTTCTGTACTGTGAATAAGGTTGTACCCCCAACAGGCAACTGATTTACTACAATCTGAGAAGTAACTGGCCGGTACCTGGTCCAACACATAAACCCAACAGCTCTTTGCTCAGAACGTTTCCAACGTAGCCCAGCAGAACAGTGGAAAAAATGAAACCAGCTGGGACGAACTAATGTGGATTTCATTTACTCCGGTGGCTAAACAGGGAAATTCATTCCTACAATCCTTCTCTGACTGAATAACATGTGATTCCCTGGATATAATATTGACAGTCAACATTAAGAAAAAAACCAACACATCGCCATCAATTGTGGTTTTCACCTAAAGCACATTCTGTGTAGCCTTGAGAGATCAGCTTCATCTTCCCCAACCAGCTCATAAAGAAAGCCTGGAACTGTTTTCCACTAAGGAAAAGGCACTAAACCAACTGTCTCCTGGATAAATTAGACGAACTAAATTTTAAGATGGCATTCAAGGTGATAGGGATTGTGCTATTATAGCATACAGTCAGGGAATGCAAAAGATTTAAATGAAATTGTCGACTAAAATTTCCAACTTCTCCTTTCTCTGGTCTTCTATTAGAGGGTTCACAGTGCTCTCAGAATACCTCTACCTAATCTAAATATTTAACCAAGGTGTGTAATTAAAGGTTTTCCAGCTTTGCACTCTACTTAGAAGACAATAGAGAACCACATCTGTACCTGGGTAACCTAAAATTGGAATCACAGAATCACAGAATGGTTTGGGTTGGAAGGGACCCTAAAGATCATCCAGTTCCAACTCCCTGCCCTGGGCAGGGACACCTCCCACCAGACCAGGTTGCTCCAAGCCCCGTCCAACCTGGCCTTGAACCCCTCGAGGGATGGGGCATGCTCACCTTCTCCAGGCAACCTGTTCTAAAGATTTCTAAAATCACAGAATCACAGAATGATATGGGGTTGGAAGGGACCTCTGGAGATCATCTAGTCCAACCCCCCTGCAAAGCAGGTCCTCCTAGAGCAGGTTGCACAGGTCTTTAAGGTCCCTTCCCAACCTAAACCATTCTATGACTCTACAATTGTATGATATAAACTGTTTAACAGACAAACAGTTGATCACCAGCTATGCTACAACTATAGATACTATCAGATATTACTTACTCTGCAATGCGCCTTATATGTTCAAACTACTTGAAGTCATTTTTCAACATAACACCAAGTTTTCCCAAAGGAGTGAAAGCAGTGGCAGAGGAGGACAGATTTCCCAGAGCTGGTAACCCTCCATCTACTTTTCACCACATCTTTTGACTGGGAATAGGGCACCTGCTCTTCCAGCTCCCAGAAAAGAGATGCTGTATTTTTTTCCTGCCTCAAGCAGCTGTATCTCTGTATTTCAGATCTCCATCCCCCCTCAACAGGAGAAAATAAAATTATTCTCCCCTTTTTTCTTTGCAGCCGTGGCACCTGAAATAGGACAAGCGCCTTTTGTCGTAAAAAGGTAAAGGCCAAGCTACAGTGGGTGAGGTTTTGTTAAATTCCTAAATTGGATCCTCTAGTTACAAAAATGGTCTTAAAAATAAAGCCTTTAGCTAGAGAAACTATTCGGACTGCAGGATACCGAAGGAAATTAAGGTGTCTGGATGGCCCAGCACTGTTTCCACCCAGCCCAGTGTCTCGGGTTCCCCCGGCCCCAAACCCCACGTGTCGCTGCCAACACAAAGCCCCTTGGTTCCAAGCTGAATAGTTCACACGCACCAACGTATGAACCCATCATTATTGCTGCATGAAAAATGCAGGCTCCGAAAAAGGATCAAGTAACCGATAATTATTAATAAGAAAGAATATAGAGCCTTTAACTATAGCGCAAACCAAGATAAGCCCGAAAGCAATTATATAAACTTTTACAAATACATTTGTTCCTGAAAAAAACAAGAGGAAAAAAACGCTATAAATATTTTCAGTGAAAACCACCCCTGGCTTTTATCTTTAATACACTATTCTATATTCTGAACCGACTCAAAGAGAATAGAGCAGTAGTAAGGCACTATATAATTACAGACACAATATACCAGTAGAGATAAGTGCTCAATCTGGTACGCTTAATGTAATAATGCCAAACTGGTCTATTGAAACTAAAAATTATAGCCTGACATCTGTGTTTGTAAGAGTAATGCACCTGGGTATTCAGACACAGCGCACCTCCTTATCGCACCTCTAAATAAACATTTGACTTCCTTCCGTTATCAAATAAGCTGACAAAGTACGGAAAGGCCTTTTGTTGAGTTTTTTTTTCCCCCTAGATACGTGAAATACCCACCACGGCGCCGAACTCATCAATTAGGGATAACAGAGGTGTATTAACACCACCAGAATTGTTAGATATTTACATGGAAAGGTATCTCAAAATACATCGTCTCCTCTTTATGTACACACGCGCCAGCTATTACCGCTAATAGAGTCCTAAACTCTTCTATTTCAGGGAACTAATTAGAAAGCAAAAGGTTGCAAGAAATACAGCATTATCCAGATTTGGAGGGGAATACCTAAGTAATATTAACATATAATATATAAATAATATGAAAATACCTAACGGTTGGTTTAAGTCAGAAGGAGAAGTAACATAAGAACTCACTGCTGGTGAATTATTTCCTTTTTGTTTTCTGTATCACAATGCTTCGCTTAGAAATGAATCCAAAAGAGAAAAAATAAAGATGGAAACACACGACAGCTTTACACTGCAGGCTAATTTAGGCATGGGAGGATTCTTCCTCCCTCTTCCCCTCTCTCCTCAACACCAATAAATCTCACAATTGAGAAATTTCTCTTTTGCATATAAAGAGTCTCCAAAAAGCCTGCTTTAGGTACTTTAATATTAAGAGCGCAGACATCAAAACCAAGCTTCAGGCACAATTTCATATTCAATACTGAGACTCCTGATTAGGTTTCTCAAGACACGCTCTATTATAAGCATAATTTCACCACACCTAAAGCCTTCTGGAAGATGTTTCAGAAGAGATGTTTTCCACAGATTCTGTGTCCAGTTTTACTGTCTTAACAGAATCACAGAATGATATGGGGTTGGAAGGGACCTCTGGAGAAAATCTAGTCCAACCCCCTGCCAGAGCAGGTCCACCCAGAGCAGGTCCCACAGGAACGTGTCCAGGG
Source organism: Arenaria interpres (assembly GCA_013399435.1). Taxonomy (NCBI): domain Eukaryota; kingdom Metazoa; phylum Chordata; class Aves; order Charadriiformes; family Scolopacidae; genus Arenaria; species Arenaria interpres. The sequence continues at coordinate 32,225 of VXAK01022221.1, forward strand.
GCGGGTTTGAATGTCTCCAGAAAAGGAGACTCCACCACCCCTCTGGGCAGCCTCCTCCAGGGCTCTGCCACCCTCACAGCAAAGAAGGTCCTCCTCATGTTGAGGTGGAACTTCTTATATTCAAGTTTGTGCCCATTTCCTCTTGTCCTGTCACTGGGCTCCACTGAAAAAAGACTGGCCCCATCCTCCTGACACCCACCCTTGAAGTATTTCTAGGCGTTGATGAGATCCCCCCTCAGTCTTCAATTCTCCAGACTAAACAGACCCAAGTCCCTCAGCCTTTTCTCATCAGAGAGATGTTCTAGTCCCCTCATCATCTTTGTAGCCCATAATGTGACCACATGCCCAAAGAAGGAACGCCTGAAGGTCCCAGCGTGTTTCTTGACTGGGACATCGAGACTACGAGACTGGAAATTGTCTTTTCTAACTCAACCTTGCATATTCATTTTTCCAGCTGTAAAATTCCCCCTTTAACTGATATTTTAACAGTGTGGATTTTACAACTGCTTTCAATGTTACCCAAGTACTTCTCTATGTCAGGATTCTGCAAGGTCACCGAGAAGGAGCCTGGTCCTCTCGGGAACTCACATAAAAAATAGGGACATTTCCACATGCTTTTCACATAGCAATTATCTTTATAACGTAGAAACCCCCTTATGCACACCATAAAACTTTTGAACTTCGCAGGCCCATAACTATTATAGACTTTAGATTTCACCAAATATTTGGCGCAAGTAACTTTTTGCCAACACATTTCCCCCAGTAGCTAAAAAGGCGCTGAGATTTATTTCCCGGGGCTGGGAAGTGACCCCGAGCATCATGATATCGTAGGACCACACACCGGGCACGTGCTGCTTCGTTATTTAACCTGGGGTCACGCCAAATTGGCATCGTACCTTGTTGAGGGAAAAAGCACCGAGCGCGCTATAAACCAATTATTTCTGGAATTATAGCTTTTCCTCATAATATCAACACATCTCCCATTATGCAAGAAATACATAGCTAGAGTCTGGGGAAGAGGCCATTTGAAATCACTTACATATTCATTAAGCAGACAAAGAAAGTGCCATTTGTTACATTTGTTCACACATTTCTAGATGCCATTGAGGTCCAGTGAATCCAGCGCTTTTGCAAGGGATCTCATCCAATAACTACTGATGACAATTAAGTCAAACACAACCACATGATCAGCGTAATTAAAATTCCCAAAGCGGAGCACAGATGCACTCTGAGCCCCCAATCACTTAGAATATTTTTGATATTATGTAAAAAAATCCAGCTACTGAGCATCAAGTCTTTGCTATTATACTATTAAGTAATTACAATGAAATATGAAAACACTAATGAGATCTTCAGCGAGTATTTGCCGTACCCAATATTTAGAGGAAAAAGAATCAGTCTTGAGTTTCTCCAGCAAACTTGGAACGATCTCCTTCAAGTAGCTGCATACGTTTTATGGGGAGAAAACACAGAAAAATCTGGTTTCAACAACTTCTCCCCGTTTGTGGTGACTCCGTGGCTCAAGAGACTGGCAAGGGAAGCGGGACAATTTGGGAGATCTATACACAGAGCACAAATTTAAATTCATGGTGTGCACATGGATGTGAGGAACTGCAAACGCCACTTTGAATGTGGAGCTTGGTTGCGCCCCCATCATCTTTTCTTTATGAAATTAGACACAGACATGGCACATTAGGTTGTTGGGTTAGGCTGATGGTTGGACTAGATGACTTCCAACCTAGACAATTCTATGATTCTATGATATTAGTAAATTATAAAGAGTGATCAATCTTTGTTCGGTGTGTAATCAAATGATGAATTCTTGGGAAGAAAGTTTCATCTGTGCACTCCTCTCCCCAAATGATCCAATTAATCCAATTTTGATCGCCATCGGAGAAGCAAAACCCAAGGATTCTGTGATGGTATCAGGCACTTGCTGAAACTGTGAACCCACTGATGAAAAGGGACCACGTGTCATGAGCACAAAGGGGTCTCAGAAATTGAGGAGACTGGGTAGGAACTGGTAAGAGAAAGCATCCACAGAAGAGAAGCCACATCAAGAGAGCAGTCCAGGGACTCCTAAGAAGGTCTAACACTCCAGGGAACAGAGGGAAATAAACGTCTCTCATTTTGCCTAAAAGCATATTTTTGGTGACAGTTAACTTGGAAAGAATAGTCTTTGAACCCTTCCGAAGCACTTTTCCTCCTGCTTCAACTAACCCATACCCTTACGGAAGGAGCTCAGAAGCTCAGAGCACTCAGGTATCTACAACTCCAGAGAAAGGAGAGGCAAAAGCGACCAGTAAATTTATTAAAGATGTTTCCAACATACAAGCCATGTGCTTCTACAACTTCTTCCTCTGATGGACCTTGTAATAGAATTTAAAAAGTGAGGCTCCTCTCCTGTACTCCAGAGATGCCACCACTTCACTTCTTTAGTCACTTGAAAGAATGTGGGCACAACAGGGAAGACAAAAAGCAGAATTTCTTCACTGTGATACAAAAGCCATGAGGTTCGTTTGCATTTGGTCAACTGGCCAGGTCCTCACAGGTCTTACTGGCCTTGATCTGGTGAAAACAAAAAGACCAAAAAACAAGAAGTGAAACAAGAAGGGTACACGAGGCCAGGTTTTGAGTCACTCAACAGCAAAAAAGGGACATTTTCGCATGAGTTACGGGTGCCAGGTCTCTGCACCAGAACATGTGTAGTCTCAAACCACTCACTGTGACACACGCACTCCTGAATGGGCAATTCCATTCAAGCTCCAAAAACAACAACAAAAAGCCAGGACATTATAGAGATTGAAAAGCCCATTGACAGGAGGCTTCCAAGGTGTTTCCAACTGGTGTTTCTCACAGGGTCCCCTTTCTCCGTCTCCAGTCTCTATAAAAATACCCTTTTCCTTACCCATCTACTCACATCATTACTGGATGGAAAACCTTCTCTGATACTCTCCTCACCTGGAAAATGTCCATACTTCTGCCTTTGGATAATAAAATACCCTAACATCATAAGTGATACATTAAGAAAAACCTTCAACAACAATTTATGCACTCAGCCCAAAGAGCCCTTCAGGAACTGTTAGCCTTTGCATCTTCAGAACTCTAAATTACATCGCTTTATTGATTAAAGTTACATCTTTATTCTGCAGAAGGGAATCACATTCTCAACACACATTTATCTCTCTAGAAAAGGCAGGGTATAATGGATATACGGAAAGATGTTGCCAATTTCTTTTTTTTCATTCACAATAATTTCTGAAATATCATCCACAAACAGATCATGGAATCACGGAATTGTCAGAGTTGGAAGGGACCTCTAGAGATCATCTANCTTGTCAGCATTAATAAGGTCTCCCCTCAGCCTTCTCTTCTCCAGGCTAAAGAGCCCCAGATCTCTCAGCTTTTCCTCATCAGGGAGATGCTCCAATCCCTCCATCATCTTTGTTGCCCTTTGCTGGACTCTCTCCAGCAGTTCCCTGTCTCTCTTGAACTGGGGAGCCCAGAACTGGACGCAGTATTCCAGTTGTGGCCTCACCAGTGCAGAGCAGAGGGGGAGAATGACCTCCCTTGACCTACTGGCCCCACTCTTCCCTACGCAATCCAGGATCCTATTGGCCCTCTTGGCCACAAGGGCACATTGCTGGCTCATGGATAGTTTACTATCTACCAGGACCCCCAGATCCTTCTCCTCAGAGTGCTTTCCAGCAGGTCCACTCCTAACCTATATTGGTGCCTGGCATTCTTACAGGGTAGGACACCACACCTTCAATTCACGTGTCAGACAAAATGAATAGAAGCTCAGATAAAACTAAGTGTGTAATATTTTAATCCTTTAATTAGGTAAGAATTGCTTTCTTCGCAACAGTTCTTCCTTATTAGGAAAAACTCAAGACATCTACAGATCCTCCAACTGTTATTCAAACTCCAAGCCACGAAAGTCTTTCAAGCATCTGGCGTGTTTTATGCTCCGTGGCAGTTTCGTTAGCTTCGAATTGAATGATTTATTACCATATAACCTAAGCCTCTGATGAGATTATGCTGCCAATTTGTGCCTTCTTCGCGTAGAGAGGTCTCCTCAAACCCAGGCTTTGGACTGAACGCGGTGAATCTCAATTAAAGGGTGACCTTTACAAGACAAGGGAAATGTTAATTCATCCTCACCTAAATGGCTTTAACCCTACTTGAAAGCGGGGCTTTCGAAAGCTGCCCACTACTCTGTCACTGTAAGGTTTCATTTCAACGTTATCAAGATAAAAAACTCCTCCGTGTAAAAAAATGTATATATCCATCCGTCAAAGCCAAAGGAGAAAATCCAAATGCTAATATAGCTGTCCCTGGTGCATTTTTTAATGCTACGTGAAAAACAACGGATTCGCATTTTTAAGGGCCTTCAAACACAGATTAGAGGCATCAGAGTGACAGGGGCAGAGATTAAACACTTCTTTACCCACTGAACAGGTACGAGACAAGGCAAGAGCAACAGCTCCTGCCTCCATCCTCACCCCCAAGGCGTATTTTGTTATTCCCCGTACCCTGTGACATCTAACTGCTTTCTGGAGGTGGCTCGGCTTGGAGGGCATAAAATTTGCAGAAAAGGCAGGAAAGCAGTTCCGTCTGCATAGAAAATTCTGTTTGACTTCTTTTTTCTTTTTCTTTTTTTTTTTTTAAATTAAGATTAGCTACTCTATCAAACAGGAGAAATAAAAGCCATGTTTCAGCAACGTATTTACCGTCTTGCTAATTCAGTTGGTGAAAACAAAGAAATTACAGACAAGGAAACAAGAATTTGACCCGCGATGAAAAAATTGGATCCAGAGAATCCTCAATATGAAAAGGAAGAATTTGCTGAAAAACCCAAACGTCAGCAAGATTTCAAGATAAAACATAAGCACCTAAAAGCATCTTAGGACTCTATGCTTTTTAACAAGCCAGATTTTAAAGTAAAAAATAATATATATATACAATGCCATAAATCAAACATTCTAGCAAGTATATATAATGTATAAATCTCTTTCAAGAACTATATATCTTCTTGAAATATACGTATTTCAGTTTTGGCTGACCTGGTCACTAAAGGTCCCGAAAGAACAGGATTAACTGGCAAATGTTTGCTGGGTCAAATTCAGAGCCAGTTAATTGTGTTCAGCTAATCCCCATTCGTACTGGATATTTATTTTTATTTCATTCTTACAGTCTATCTCTACGACGTTGCTTAGCACTTTGCAACTGCCAAACCCCAATTCAAACAGCCGTAAGTTACTATCATTACTGATAACACAAGGTAAGTGTAGGAATCCAAACTCGGGGTACCCGTGGCTCGCTGGAACGCCCTGAAGACAACCAAAAACCCAACAGGAGAGCAACCTAACAGCACTCCTCAAAGGAATCAATGAGGAGGCTCTGCAGTAGATAATGGCCTAAGGGAAATCCGAGCTCAAAAACAGGACTTTGAGCTTCAGAAGATTACAATTTTAGAAGAAAGAACATCGGCGTCATCCACTTAACAACCTACTGACACTTCGTCTTTCTTTCAAGTTGTTAGAATCATAGAATGGTTAGAGCTGGAAGGGACCTTAAAGATCATCAAGTTCCAACCCCCCTGCCATCGGCAGGGGCATCTCCCACTAGACCAGGTTGCAGCCCCTTCCACCAGCGCGGCAATGAATATTCCTCAAAGCAGAGCAGGTTGGCAGGAACCAGACCTGCTGCTACCAAACCGAGAGAATCCTGATTGCCCAGAGAGGGTTGTGGAGTCTCCTTCTCTGGAGACATTCCAAACCCACCTGGACGTGTTCCTGTGCAACTGCTCTGGGTGACCCTGCTTTGGTAGGGCGTTGGACCAGATGATCTCCACAGATCCCTGGGGGTTGCAACTAGACCAATAGAATGGTTTGGGTTGGAAGGGACCTTAAAAACCATCCAGTTCCAACCCCTGCCACGGACAGGGGCACCTCCCACTAGACCAGGTTGCTCAAAGCCCCATCCAACCTGGCCTTGAACCCCTCCAGGGATGGGGCAGCCACAGCTTCTCTGGCCAACCTGGGCCAGGCTCCCACCACCCTCACAGCAAAGAAGTTCTTCCTAATATCTCATCTAAATCTCCCCTCTTTCAGTTTGAAGCCATTTTCTGTTGTCCTATCACTACATGCCCTTGTAAAAAGTCCCTCCCCAGTTTTACTGGAACCTCTTTAGGAACTGGAAGGGGCTCTGAGGTCTCCCTGAGCCTTCTCTTCTCCAGGCTGAACCCCCCCAACTCTCTCAGCCTCTCCCAGCAGAGAGGTTCCAGCCCTCACAGCATCTCCGTGGCCTCCTCTGGCCCCGCTCCAACACGTAGAGGAACTTTAAGGTCCCCTCCAACCTAAACTATTCTACGATTATTCACAAGCCCTGAACAGAGTCCCAAAACCGAATATCAAAGGCTGTCATGGTTGAAGGTTGGAGTGCATCGCCAAGTCCACCTCAGGAAGCAAAGCCCAACCGAGATGTGTTCCCAGGCTTCCATGAGGTCCAACCTGTGACAAAAAATTGAAGCTTCAAGCTACGAGTGAGCTGCCTTAATAACAGGACTGCTGCAGAAAAGGATGCAATAGCTGCGGGTGCTTCCAACACAGACCTAGGACCAAGAACGTGGCCAAGGTGGCTGGTAGCAACAATGAACTTTAAGATTTTTACTCCCATGAACAATTTTGCTCAAAAATAAGTAGCAGAAAGAATTCTATGGTTATCTTAAAAAGCAGACGGGTGACGGCTGATTGCCCGCTCTCCTGCGGAGACGCTAACCCGCTCTGTCTGAACTCACAGGAGTCGGCACGTATCGATCGGCTATCAAACACGACTCGCACAGCCCTACCCTGCTCAAAGTCCCCGACACAAGCCAAAGATGAGATTTCACAGCCCAAGCCTGACTTTCAACACCTTACATCTCCCTGAGAAGTGAAAAGAATTAAGTGGGAGATGTAACCCCCCCCCAACCCCAACCCTTAAGTGTCCTCTAGAAGTGACAAGAGATGCCCTGCTTCTTTCTCACAGACCCCAACGGTTGGCCAAGGTCAACCTTTAATAAACAGGAATATAAGTCCTCAGACACCAGCAACGCATCAAAAAAATAGTTTAAAAACCACACACGCCACATACTCACTTAAGGAACTGAGACAAAACGATGTGTCTTTGAAAACCATTGCGTTGCCTCCTTCTTCGGGTACAAATATTTAGAATATTTTTAAAAAAAAAATCTTAAAAAAATCAGTGCAGGGGTCTCGAAACACATCGATGGGAAAAGGGGGACGGAGCCCATGAAAGCCATGAGAACCTGTTGCTGTAAATCGAACGCTCTCACCAAGGCCAGGAGGAGGAAAGCTCTTTGCACAGCGAGGAGGGCACTGACAAAGCAAAGGGTCTCTCCTGTTTCCATTTTTAGGCATCTCCCTCCTCTTTTTTTGCCTCCCTCTCCATTCGCTTTAATAACAATCTCAGAGGCAAAATCAAGAAACAAATTATTTTCTTACACATAATCCCCCTTTCGCTGTCAAGTGCCTGACCCCAGTTTGATAATCTCATTTCCTGAGAATCAAAATGCTGGAAATTTAAGCTTCCCAGAGTGCTAATTGCGGCCCTGCTCCATTGCTAATCAAAAAATTGGATGTTTTGCATGAAAATGCTGCTCTAATTAATTCTCAGTCATAAAGCGCCCCAGTTTTAATAACCCCTTCTTGATTGGATAGCCTTTGAAGAGACAGTGCAGCTAATCCGCTAAACCAGAAGAAACACACGCAGAGGAAATAATAAGTGGGCTTACAAGGTCTGAAGGAGATGATTGCATTAATACCGTCGAACCGCAAAAAAGAGATTCTCCCCCCTTTCCTTCCCTCCATCCCCCCCCGAACGAAAGCTCAAAGCAAACTGTGATCCTGGGCATCACGGGGAGACAAAAGCGGCTGCGTGACAGGAGATTCACGACATCAAATCGTCTCCCCCCTGCTCCATCCTCAGCATCACCAACTCATTGATCCTTCAACGGGTTATTCCCCATCCTCTTCCAAAGGGTATTTTTATGTATTTTTATCCGGGACTG
>VXAK01022221.1:42729-71516 GCA_013399435.1 Arenaria interpres
GCAGCCAGTTTCTCCAGGAGGATACTGTGGGAGACCGTATCAAAGGCCTTGTTAAAGTCCAGGTAAACAACATCCACAGCCTTTCCTTCATCCAGCAAGCGGGTCACTTTGTCATAGAAGGAGATCAGGTTTGTCAAGCAGGACCTGCCCCTCGTGAACCCGTGCTGGCTGGGCCTGATCACGTGGGTGTCCTTCATGCGCCACATAATGGCATTCAGGATGATCTGTTCCATGACCTTCCCAGGCACAGAGATCAGACTGACAGGCCTGTAGTTCCCCGGATCATCCTTCCGACCCTTCTTGTGGATGGGCGTCACATTTCCTAGATGCCAGTCGGCTGGGACCTCCCCAGTTTGCCAGGACTGCTGGTAAATGATGGAGAGTGGCTCCGCAATCACTTCCCCCAGCTCCCTCAGTGCGCTCGGGTGGATCCCATCTGGGCCCATAGACCCCTGGAAAATAGACTTCAAGACACTTGGGGAAGGAAACTGTGCTGGGGACAGCTGCTAGATCATGTGAAAATTCATCCTTTCAGGTATATACAATGCATATATCGTGTATGTACCATGCACAGGACATTGAAATTAAAAGTTGGGTAGTTGGGTTAATGCTTTTGAAAAACATCACCAGAAAATGAATTCAGAAATCCAGACATGCACAGACACCATCCAGAAAGACCAGTGGTCTTTCTCTTCATTTTTGCTTGAAATCGTCTTTTCCTGATACCAATTACATTTGATTTAATGAAAAAAAAACACCCTCAATGCCCCTGTAGACCGTCCCTTGCCTTACTGTGCAGCCCCAGTGCCACCCTCCTACCAGCCACCATCCCTCGATGATCTCCAAGGTCCCTTCCAACCGTCAAGATTCTGTGCTCCTGTCACCTCCTGCAGTCCTTGACATCCCTCAATGGCAAGAAACCACATTTTGCCATTTTATTCCATATTATTCCCAAGAAATGGTTGGGAATTGAAGGCAAAAGTGGAGCGAAATAAGGTGTACACATGGGATTCATTCCACCAGTCAGTGACAAGTAACCACCTCTGCGGTGAGGTCAAGCACTTTTTAACCTAGTTTCCGATGAAAATAAGAGTTATGTGATCTTCTGGGCTGTCCCATCCTCACAACAACCAAGCTGCTGAGCCGATTTCTGCTAAAGGTGGTAGAGGGACAGATCATATAATCAGTAAATTCTTAGAGGTATTGTGAGAACAGACAGCCGGGCAGAAGAAAACAGGATAAACGTGTGTCTCCATGGAAGGAAAAGGTGTGGTGAGGAGATGTCAGGTCTCCAGGCCGTAGGACCTACCAGCAAGGAAGCAAATGGCACATTTGCTTCCACGGCACGAGGCTGCTGGCTCAGAACGTACCTCGTTTCATCCAGCCATGGTGAAAAAGCCACGCTTTTTGCTTAGCAGGTGATCTGGGGACACAAGCAGGCGCTGGTGGGTGATAGGAAGAAAGAAGTGATGGGGATGAAGCAGGTTTAGAGCCTCATGAGAAGTCGGGCTGATGAAGGAAAGGCATTAAGGAAGAAGAGGAGACACATCCAAGATGAACAAGGCTTCAGTCATTCAGCTGTTCATAGACTAAACTTATTTTTAAAATCTACCCCCATTATTTAAGACAGTCTATAAAAAGAACGCCTTATTTGACAAATGGCAGGAGGACTCCAGTAAGAAAAACGTAAATTCCCCCGCCAGGACATGGCCAAGATGGGCTCGTGGGGCAAAAAAAAAAAGAGAAGCTTAATGATGATCATTTCTTGTTTTGTTCAGAAGAAACCACCTCTGACTTGTACTTCTGACAACAACCTGGGGCACCACCTCCATATTAGTCTAGAAGGAAATATTCAGTTACGTACTTGCTTTATTTTTTTTTTCTTCTTTTTAATGACAATTGTCGAACAACTTGTGTGTCCAACTTCAAGGGAAAAACACATGGCCTAAGCCTTCCTCCTCCGATTTCAGCGGAATAAGACACAAGAATTAATCCTTCCATCTCTAAATCACTTACAGCAGGTCCCGTTCTCCCACTGAGGGATAATGTGTGCCTTATGCACTGCACTATTTCAGTCCAAATGAATGAGGTTAATGACAAAGCATCGCTCTGATCTTCACACATTTTAAGGCTATTTAAATTAAATTCTTATTTCAAAAAGTTGGCATGAGCCAAACTTTTATAAGTTCTTTTTTTTTCTTCTTTTTTTTTTTTTTTTAAATGCACACGTTTCTTTGAAGATCTTTTCAGGAAAAAAGATTTCCTAACAAGCCACCCTGCCCCTGCTGCCGCTGAAAAACCATCCCTGCGGATAAGGCTGTCGGGAAGAGAAACTGTGTGGCGTTCAGAGAAGAGAGAGTGTCACATGCCTGCCTTCCAGTAACCTGATTGAACAATTAAATTGTATTTTTCTTTAAAAGGAGTTAAAAAAAAAAAAAAAAAAGAAAAATCAAAATGCAGATCTTGCTGTGGTCTGGGATTCAGGAAGATTAATGAGCTACCTAAAAGGGAACAGCAGCTTATAACAGAAAGAGAAGATAGTACATTTTTAACATAAAGTTCAAAGGGAAACTTTTCTTGATGGTTAAACTGCAAAGATTCCTCAGCAAAGTCATCTCATCTATTGTCCCCACTGACTCCCTACATTGACTTTTTGTCACCTATTGCATCACATTCAAGCTCTTCCAAGTTATCCGGAGAGGGCAATGTAATCTTGTCCCTACCCACACTAATTCCTATATTTTTCCTTTTTTCTATTTATTCCTTTACTTCTTTGTCAGCTCGTAGGCTTGGCTCTTTCCAACCCCGTGCTGGTTCGGCAGCTGGAAGTCTCCATAGTTCTCTTTTGCATCCTCCTCTCTTGAGAACGCTCACAAACTCCCGCTCGTGACAAACGTTGCCTCAAGATCTGTCCTGTGTCAATAAGGAGACCCTCTTCTATGAAACCTGGCCGTGCCCACCAGTAACCGGTTCTGAATCCTGTGCCCACCAGTAACCACTTCTGAACGCAGGAAAGGAGCTATTTGAAAGCAAATCCTCAGTTCAGCCCGACAGGAACGGTGACCACAGAAATACCCAGCTCTCAGCCACAAGGAAGAGGACACAGACGTAGAGTGAGTCAATATTGTTCTCTACTGGGTTTTTTTTAAAGCAATATGGACAACCGGTCAGGGCGTGGAGGCAACTGGGAACAACAGAATCACAGAATCACATGGGGTTGGAAGGGACCTCTGGAGATCATCTAGTCCAACCCTACTGCCAAAGCAGGTCCACCCAGAGCAGGTCGCACAGGAACGTGTCCGGGTGGGTTTTGAATATCTACAGAGAAGGAGACTCCACCACCTCTCTGGACAGCCTGTTCCAAGGCTCTGCCACCCTCACAGGAAAGAAGATCCTCTTCATCCTCTTCCTTCTAAGGAACTTCTTATGTCAAAGTTTGTACCCATTCCTCTTGTCCTGTCACTGGACACCCCTGAAAAAAAAACTGGCCACATCCTCTTGACACCCACCCCTTCAAGTATTTATAAGCATTGATCAGATCCCCCCTCAGTCTTCTCTTCTCCAGACTAAAAAGACCCAAGTCCCTCAGCCTCTCATAACAGAGATGCTCCAGACCCCTAATCATCTTTGTAGCCCTAAAGAAGGCAACAGGACTCAGCCCAACGGGACCTGAAAATCTTGAGGCAAGTGTTGCAGGCTCCCTGATAGCCCCATCACTACTCCAAACTTGGTGCTCCCAACAGCTCCAAAATTCTTGGCTGTGAACACACATTTGTCCCATGTATCTTGTAGCAAAGAGCTATTAACTATGGAGAAATAATTACTTAAATGCTACTGCCCACTTGTATTTGGTGCGGTGTAACAGCGTACGCTTTAGAGCATCCTGCTGAACCGAGCAATTTCTTTCAGTTGATCCCGGGCACAAGAGCAGGTGACAGATTTTGAAGGTGAGAACTTGAGTCTCAGAAGGCGAAGAGCTGTAAGTTAAACACCTTCCAAGTGCGTGCAAAGGGTGATGTTATCTTTTAAAAGACAGCTATCTCCATTTTATTTTATTCCTATACACTGTTAGATCATAGAGTGGGCAATTGTCAGCCTCAATCTATCTTGATCTCGGACTCTTCCTTCACAGTCCATCCAGAAGTATGTGAATATTCACCACAGAGCACATCATTCTATCCTCAATCATCAATGCTAAGATCATCTTTGGGGTCACCTAAATGAAACAACCTGTTCACAAGAACACTCAAGGCTTCTTTTCACACTGTTGTGGGTTTAACTTGTCGCACAAGACAATAAGTTCTATAAGGAGGAAGGGAACACAAAGTAATTCAAAAATTATCTCATAAACTATAAAACAACCTTAATTAAAAGGCAAGTGAAAATTATCATGAGTAAGATTTCAAGGAGAAAGTCAACCCTTGTCCATAACTGTAATATCTGAAGAGTGTACATTATTTTCTTCTTATAATTAGCCCAGTAAGAAACCAGAATAGATGAAACAAAATAATTTAGTCCTTCTACACATTATCATGACAGCCTTAAGATCTTGCCTTGATTTTGCTCCTAAACCCAACTTTTTTGTGAGTTAGACCATTCAGGAGAACACCATGAGATGATGCTGTGCTCAGGGAGGAGAGCACTTCTCCGTGTATACACAGCACGTGCCACAAGCAATATAAACCAGTCCAACTCTTCAAATTCACCATTTTCAAACGTTCTGCAACTCTGTGTCTTCGAGCATTGTACAAAAGACAAAGAATCGGTCGCATTAGTCCACACAACAGGAACTTGCAGCTCCAAATACGAGATGACTGAGCTAAGCTCCCAAAGCAACCCAGGGTAAGTATCACATTTAGCGTATGATACAAGGAAATCAACTGCTGATAAAGAAGCAGACATTTGCTCCAAGTATCCAAAAGCAATGCTAAAGGCGTGACTCTTCCCATTTCATGAGTATCTTCTAAGACCTGGACTTTTAGCTGAAAAAACGCAGAGGGAATAAAGAGAAACCCAGCTGCTTCACAACGTAATGAGAATAAATAAACAGCTTAAAAAGTGAAGATTGAGACAGCCTGTGTGGCAAAGCAGAGAGGTATGAATACCCCGACGTAGCATGGACCAGATATTGAAGCTCCTGCAAGAAAGAATTACCCAAACCGGCGCGTTATCGGTTTCCTCACCTTGAAGTTCTCCACTTCTGCTGTACAGTTCCCTTCTCTGCTCACGCAAATAGGCACTCATGCTAATAGCATGGGAGGAGGACTCAAACCTGCAATTAAAAAATAAAACAAAAAGAAGTCAGTTAGCCAGCCATAGAAGCATCCCCCTCGGAAGCACCAGTCAGCTCTAAATAAAAAAGACTTCCCTGCATAATCAAAATTATCAAGGCAGACAAAACACATTTCTCCGATAAAATTCCATCACTGATGCACCACGTTCTGCCACCTCTGATCAAGACGCCTCCGCCACCAACCGCCTGTGACACAGACCTGCCCGCAAGGCACGGAGGTGCTCCTCCGCTCCATCAGCCCGGCTTTCAGGTAGGAATGGCCTCCAAAACTGGTAAAATCCAAACCAAAGCCATCAGCCAACACCATCTAAATCACTAACTGGTACATACATAAAAATTAAGAACTATGTTCTCCTGGAAATTAGGGAGTAATAAATTATTAAGTACTTATCACGTGGCTCCAACACTGACCAACCTGAGAGGTGAAGACCAATGTTTTCCAACTATTGTAGCCCCATAAGCGCGATTTTGGCCATTGATAGTAAAAGGCCACAGACTGGGCACCGACCCGACACCACAGGGTCTCAGGACGTCTCTGGGCTTGCCATGGCTGGATCTGGCTCCCCCTCCGATCACAAATGTCCTGTGGCGAAGGGCTGGTGTTCGACCTGCCTGAGCGGAGCACTGGGGACACCCCACATGGCCACAAGACTTAGAGAGAAAACATCTTGGAGGAAGAACATCAAACTCCTCATGGAGAAGATCTCGAGATGTTGATCATTTGCTGTAACACCCGTTGTCCCACCCCCAACCCTTCTGCTAAGGAAGACTGAACCAGCCTTAGTGCCGCCCAGAGGGACACTGGAAAAACAAGCATCACACCAGAGAAACAGGGCAATCATTTGTAAGCTTTCTTGTTAACATTATTTCTGTTAATGAGGCTTTTCTGCCCTAATTTGAACTGTGAGTGTTAGTATTATTGCAACTGAACTAATAACAATCTATCAAAATACAACAAACACTTCAGACTGTAATTAAACCAAGAGTAACTTCTTGGCTCCGTATTTACGATGTGCTCCCTTTTGCCCCTAGAGAGACATTAAGCATCGCATTATCGCCACACCCCAGAGGTCTTCTCCAGGCATCAAAACCAGAAGCTTCAGGTCAAGGCAAACCACAGCAATAAACCTACGTCTCCTCCCTGAGATGGTGACTCCGATTATTCCTCAGAGCCCTGCGCCGGCTTTTGCTGCAGGATCTCACCACGTTCACCTCTTTCCCAAAGCCACCCAGTTTCTCTCCCCTATTTCCCCCTGGCCCTGCTGTTTCCTTGATCTGCTCTTCTCCCACATTCGCATTTACACTGAAATCCTCTGCTCTTGTATCTCCTTTCCCCGCGTGGATCCTCCCACACAGCAAAGCTTTCAAAATATTTCTGTTTTACACAGACTAACACATAGTTACAGCCAAGCCTGACACTAATGGATTGGGTTGATCAACATCTGCTCGTACAATTCACTCCTTTCCCACCAGTGCCCAATTTCCACCTCGCAAACCTGATCCGTAGGGAGATGGCAACCTGAATGTGCACTTGGCTACCATTTGGAAGAGAAGAAAGCCAGGTTTACGATGGCACGGACTATCTGGATTTCCAAAGTACTCCTCATATGAATGTGTGGCTTTTTTAGTCATGGAATGGTTTGGGCTGGAAGGGACCTTAAAGACCATCTAGTTCCAACCCCCTGCCATGGGCAGGGACACCTCCCACTAGATCAGGTTCCTCAAAGCACCATCCAACCTGGTCTTGAACCCCTCCATAGAAGCGTTAAGTCAACATTAGGGTTAAGCCAACATTAAACGACATCATTACTTCTTTTTATTATTATTATTTTAAAATTATACCCATTTTAAAGATAGAGAAACAATGATTTGTCTCTTCCAAATCCTGGCGACAGATTTCTAGACCGCAGGACTCAACTCGGGAGTTTTCATTCTTCCCACTATTGCTAGAACACACAACTAGCAAAAGTAATTAGTAGTTATAAAATTAGCTCACAGCAAGCTATCGCAGGGGCCAGCACAAACACCTGCAACCATCTGTGAGTAAAACGCGAGGTGAAGCCCTGCCCTAAGAGACTTTGGAAGCGAGGAATTAAATGTAGATATTCTGATGACAAGTGGAAGCCTCCTCTGATTTGGATGGAGCTAACGGAAAGGCAAGAAAAAGGGCCTTGTAGCCCAGCATGGAAAGCACTGAAGATGGGAGAGGGGACAAGAATAACGCTCCCATCAAACACGTACATCCCTCAGCAGACTGAGAAATTCCATTTCAACGGAGATTTCCAGAGATATAGTGACAGCTGACAGCAGACAGATAACCAAATAAGAGATCCCAATAAGCGCCGCTGTCACCGCGGTGCCGGCAGTGACTCGGTGACAAGACCAAGAGTGGTAAAAGACGTGCTGCTCCTGTGAGGTTACGCACCTTCGCTTGAAACAATTACACCCCCCCTCCCCTCGCTGCTGACAAATTAATACACAGCCTTCAGCTGCCACGGGTGAAACAGAGCATCCTTATCCCTCAAACTTAAATGGTCCAAGCCCACCCAAGACCACACGCGATCTGAAGAGGTGAGCAGCCCTATTTTGCTCCAACAAACACCTGCAAGTCAGAAGAGTGCAATTCTCAACCCAAACAGCCACGGGAGTGTTAAAAAAAAGGATAGAGGGGAATAATAATGGCTTGACAGGGGCAGGAGGCACCTCCGAAATCCTCCAGGCAAGTGTTAACCTTCTAATAGCAGAAGATTGCGCAGACAACTCATCCTGTGAGACGGAGAGACGGCAGTGCAGAGAACTCCCATACCCAACTGAGGTACTATGAGAACCACCAGCTACACATGCCCATGGGGCAAAGCACAGGGACAAGAAGTAAGTTCTAGCTAAAAAAAAACCCCCAAAATTCCAACCAACCAGCAATCAATCTGTAAAGAGGATGCAGGACACAAAGCTCCCCTCCTATTAGCCTGAAACAACCAATTACTCTCACTCTTTCCCATTAATGTAGCACACACACATCACTGTGTGGTGTGGTCAACATGCTGGACGGAAGGGATGGCATCCAGAGGGACCTGGACAGGCTGGAGAGGTGGGTCCATGTGAAACTCATGAGGTTCAACCAGGCCAAGTGCAAGGTTCTGCAGATGGGTCACAGCAATCCCAGCACAAATCCAGGCTGGGCAGAGAATGGCTGGAGAGCAGCCCTGAGGAGAAGGACTTGGGGGTGTTGATGGATGAGAAGCTCAACACGAGCCAACTGAAAGAGGGGAGATTTAGATGAGATCTCAGGAAGAAATTCCTTCTTGTGAGGGTGGTGAGAGCCTGGCCCAGGTTGCCCAGAGAAGCTGTGGCTGCCCCATCCCTGGAGGGGTTCAAGGCCAGGTTGGAGGGGGCTTGGAGCAACCTGGTCTGGTGGGAGGTGTCCCTGCCCATGGCAGGGGGTGGAACTAGATCATCTTTATAGTTCCTTCCAACCCAAACCATTCTGTGATTCCTGCATTATTTCCCCACCATATAACGATCTGTCTCTAATCACAAATGAGGGGGTTCTTTATTAAAAAAACAAAACACCTGGGCTTCAAGGCTCCCCATCTCTAGCAAATAAGGGGTGAAAACACCAACTCACTTCCAATTGCTCTCTCTCCAGCAAATATTCCACTAGATATATTGTTTTTTAACCTTGGACTCTCCTGACTCTGGAGAGCAAAGCCTCACAAGGCTCAGCACCACTCAGATGGGTAGAAAAAGACAGCCCAAGCCCTGCAGCAGCTTCTTGTCCAGAGGGGTGCTGAGGACCCTCCAGATCCCCTGTTCCTGCTGCAGCTGAGCACAGTTAAAAGGTTAATGCCTGGAGCTGCTTTCACTCCCCACCACTGCTCCACTCTTCCATCCCCTCGAATCTACCATGAGACTTGCTCATTCCATCACCAACTGTTTTCAAACAATCTCATTGTTAAAAGAACCCCTCATTTAAGAGATTATTTTGGCAGTACTGAGTCAGGGAGCAGCCACACACAGAGTTATGCTGGTAGACCTGAGGAATCATAGAATCCTATGGGGTTGGAAGGGACCTCTGGAGATCATCTAGTCCACCCCCCCCACCAAGTGGGTCTACCTAGAGCAGGTTGCACAGGAACTCGTCCAGGTGGATTTTGAATGTCTCCAGAGAAGGAGACCCCACCACCTCTCTGGGCAGCCTGCTCCAGTGCTCTACCACTCTCACAGGAAAGAAGTTCCTCCTCATGATCAGATGGAACTTCTTACACTCAAGTTTGTGCCCATTTCCTCTTGTCCTGTCACTGGGCACCATTGAGAAAAGACCAGCCCCGTCCTCCTGACTCCCTCCCTTTCAGTATTTGTAAGCATTGATCAGATCCCCCCTCAGCCTTCTCTTCTCTATAGAGCTTTGAACTTGGAGCATCTGCTGCCAAACCAGCAGCTTTTGGTATCCCCCAAAAACCTCAAGAAGCCAAAGACCAGCACATGTAGTCACGGGAAGAGGTGAAAATTCAGCTCAGGTCCTCTGAATCTAGGTGCAGTAACAAGAGCATCTCTCCTCTCCTAGCAGTGCTGCTCACCAAGAACTCCTCCTCAATTCTTGTTCTTGCACATCAAATTTGTTCCCCCAAATCCTCGGTCACCGAGCATCTCAGCCTCTCTCTTACACTCTCCTCCCAACCACTTAATTCTTTCCACTCTGAACTCTGAATTAAAGGAGTTAGTGATAGGATTAACCGCTTAGTCCATCTAGTAATTACACACTTATCTTAATTCTCTTTGACCAGTCCCCTTTATCGCTCCCTTTAACAGGTTCTGAATTTACCGTGGACAAAGGCAGGAATGTATCACTGCGTGCTTCGCAGCAGCTGGAATAATGGGATCCCAGTCCCAAGACGAGCCCTGGAGTAGGCTACACACGTGAAAAACCAGCGACGAATCCGTAACAGACATCTCACCCAGGCTTCAGCTCTGGGTATTAAATCTCCATCCCAAGACTCACACGGTGACACTGCAATGAGCAGCCAGCGTCGTGCAATACTCAAGGCACCAAAAAGACAGCTCGGGCACAGGTTTAACACCGTCCTGGCACTTACTTGAACAAAGGGTTTTTGGGTCTTTGCGGTTTCTTCTTTGCAAAGAAGGCGGCGAATTCTCTGCCGGAGCTGGCGTAGCTCAGCTGGGTGGACGGCTCCGAGGCGGTGCGGGTGTTCTTCATATCCAGGTACTCCGTCAGCAGCATCTGCCAACACAAGGAAGGGGAACTCAGCATTCGCAATAAAGCAGCATTATAATGTAACTTGAACATCTGGGATCTTTAGGTACTCTGCAAGACTGGAAAACTACTGAAAATCTCAAAAATCCTAATTAACAGAAGCCTGGCTTTATTTTCAGAAACGTAATCCTAGTGATCTATGCACCGCTGTCACTAATTTGGCAAAAAGCCCGTTTTATGTTATTTGACCAACTCAATCTGCTACAAAACCCTGAGGGTACCAAAGGTATCCTGCCAGAAGCCCCCACTCCTCCCCAAACTGATGCGAGCAGCAACAGGGGGACGGTGGGTGGGCTGTTGGATGGCCCTGGCAGACTGATTACATACCACAGCCCTTAAAAACATAAAAGTTTGTAACTGAGCAGCTCAATATTGCTAAAGCGTATTTTATATATGTGTATGTAGGCCTATCTATTTTCTATATAGTAGTAATACACAAAGAAATTCTAAAATACGTAGAAGTATAAAACATTCATGCTGGTAATGCTGCAAAAATTGTCCTTGAAGAGCTCCCAAACCAAACATGTTTCTTTTACCATTGAAAAAATGAATTCCCCCAGTTGTCCATTCTGCCAACGACATTCAGGATTGATTTTCCTCTATCCCAGTATACCTCCCAGTAAAGCATTGGGGGGTCCCTTTTTGAGAGCAGGGTCCCCTTTGTGAAACCCTCGCAGCCCCGAGTGGTGGCCTGATATTAGATGCCCAATATTTGATATTTAAGCAACTCCGGGTTGCAAAAGCAGAAACAAATTCCAAATCATTCGCTTTTAATTTCCTCGTGTCTGAAGATGGAAAGAAACCCCTTATAAATTAACTTTTGTCAGTGCATTCAGAAAATCTCTATTTATTTTCTGAAAACTCTACCTCCTCGGAGGCTATTAGTAATGTGTTCCATTTTAATAATTAGCCAGTCAAAGCCCATCAAAGAGAGTTGTCTGTAATGAAAGGAATACATCAGTGCTGTGCTGCCTAAGTTTAAACAAATTACATAGGAATAAATAAATAGGCAAATGGTATCGTGCCCCTAATTAGACACAAATCATTATAGCTTGGGAAAAAAAATAATACACAAAGAAACTTCAACTCCCAAAACATCTCAATTAAAACTTTACCTGAGCACAAGCTGTTAAAAATGCCTGCGTATTGTTAAGAGTGAAAATAATCACTGCGCTGATTTTTAACAGTAATTTACCAAATCCGTTTGTATTCGCTTATTTGCATTTCATCTTCTCTACTTAACAACCCTAAAATCGCTACCAAAATGTAATTAAACCCCTCAAACTTCATCAAATTTAAAATAAAAAAAGGAAAACACTTAGCAATTTGTTCTCCCATTATGGATGAAACCTATTTATAATGGATTCCGTGACTCTGGTGTCACTTGATATCCAGGGCCAGGAAATGTAACGCGTGTAATAACAGCATTTGGCTCCAAGATTACAATAAGCCAATGGAGGTTTGTGCGAGGAACATAATGAATTATCCCTGCTGGTTGAAAAGCAAAGTAGAGAAATAAAAGATGAGTTTGTGGTTAAGATATTCAGAACTGTCGGGAAAACGCCACAGATTAGGGAAAAAAAAAAAAGGAGAAGATTGTTAATTTAGGGTATGACTCGCTAGGCAGGTACGACGCAAAGCTCTGAAAAATAAAAAGCTGTAAAAGAAGTCAAAATAGCTGGTTTTGCTAACTATTCTCAACGTTCATCTTTAAGTTATAAAATCCAGGCGTAGCAGAAAACGCGCGAGACGGATCAAAGCTCTTTGTGCTCCAGTGCCCTGTACTCAACACTTACACAAATTCATCAGAAAGCAGTAATTAAAGAATTAAAGTGTAATCACGGCCGAACGGTTACAGTAACGGCCAAGCGGGAGAGAAGTCAAGACAGGAGAGATCTTCAATACGCAGGACATTTGGCTCATAACTGCAGCACGAGGATTAAAACCCTTATAATTTTTAAGCAATGCGATTAACACGTGGGCCAGGGAAAATCTTGCCAGTGCTTGTCTCAAAAAATAGCCCGAAGGTTTCGCTTCTCATGGCGTTGGGCAACGCATAGCTTTCACCCAACGCCGTTGGCCTCAATTTATTCCCTACGTCCAGACAGTTCAAGTCATCCAGTTGTTCCGCTCTCATAATCCGAGTAGAGGATTTTAATAAGCATCATATCTCAATGTTAGAAGCTGTGGCCTGGTCGTGCACTTATTAAAAGCCACAGCAAGCTAGAACTTTAAATTCCACTTAAAAGAAAGGAAAACCCAGCCCTTTTCCTGCCTTTCTAAGCGAAGAGGAGCTCGCCTTAACCAACAAAGGAAGGGATTTCATGATTTGGTCCCGTAACACCTGATTAGCAGTTGCTAAGCCATCAATCAAAAACCTTGTTAGCCATTAATCACGTGGACGTAGAGGAAGATTTATGAGCGAGTGGGAAGTTTGCAACATCCCATTCATCTATAACAAGGACTTTTGACTTTCTGCTCAGCGGTCGAATTCTGCCATCCACGTAGAATATTTACATCAATGTCAAACCAAAAAAGCCGTACGTAAACCAAAGACGACAAAGTACTCTTTGTAAATGAAAATGAATATAAAGTGTTCTGTTAAAAATAAAAAAAAGGTATTTATGGGTTATGGGGCTTCATTAAATTCTCAAATTTCTAAAGGTCTTACGACCATGTGGAGACCATCTCTCACATTGATCTGATCACAGCTTGCACTACGCTGCCTTCTTCAACCGCAACAGGGCAAGAAAGAATCTCCTTGTGTCCGACCGCTGTTTCCACTCACTGTGACTCTCCAGATCCACGTTTTTATTTTTAACTGAGCCCCACGTGAAGTTCTGTAAGTTGTTATGTCTTATCAGGCTCAAGACTGACCTACGAACAAAGCTTGAGCAATAAATCATGCCTGGCCACAAGGCGACAGCGAAATTCATTCATTATTTGTACCTCTTGCGAGGCTTTAGATCAGAGTCCTGAGCTCTCCATAAGCTCTATTCCATCAATTAAAAGCTGTAAAAGGTATTTCACATCCTCACGTATCCTGAATTAAGATGGATGCTGCAGTGTGAACACTTCGCTCCAGCAGAAAATCACCACGGTTTCAAACTCACGCTCATTTTCATTACACATTCATGTATTTGAAGGGGTGCAGAAAATCCAACGGAAACTAACGGCAATCCACAAATTTTGCAAGGCTAAATGGGATGACCAGGTAATTACTGGCCTCTCCACCTCATATTGATCAGGGACAAAATCGCAGAACAGATGACAGAAGACTCTATTAAACAAGAATTAAGGGAGAACAATAGAATTCATGTCCGGCGACATGGGTTTACAGAACACAGATCTTGGCTAACCAGTATTCTGATGACAATGACAAATTTAGCTTTAAATAAACAGAGAGAAATAAAGTTCTATTTCCACCCAGGATCTGACAAAGCTAAACCACTAAAAGCCAACTCAGCATCTGCTAGAAGAAAAAGGGGTATGAACAAGAAAGGATTCTTAACATGTAACCAGAAATGAGGAAACCACTGATACTGGATTTTACAAGGTCCCAGAAATCTTAATTCCTCTCTTCCTTCTGTCCTCTGCATTCTGACAGAAACACAAGACTATTCCACAACTCTCCTCTTTTGTTGGATAGAAATCTTCTAATTTTCAGCCTAAATTCAGTCCATCTTCTTTTTTCACAGAATCCCAGAATGGAATTGGGGTTGGAAGGGACCTCTGGAGATCATCTAGTCCAACCCCCTGGCCAAAGCAGGTCCACCCAGAGCAGGTTGCACTCCCTTCTTTTAAAAGGAAAATAGAGCGAGGAAAAGTCGGTGTGAAAAGGCAAAAGCAGTTCATGGTGAGGCACAGGCTTGTGAAAGAAATTTGAAAGGGAATCACAGAAGGATATGGGGTTGGAAGGGACCTCTGGAGATCATCTAGTCCAATCCCCTTGCAAGAGCAGGTCCACCTAGAGAAGATCGCACAGGAACATGTCCAGTCAAGTCTTGAATGTGTCAAGAAGAAGGAGACTCCACCACCTCCCTGGGCAGCCTCTTCCAGGGCTCTGACCCTCAAACGAAAGAAGGTCCTCCTCATGTTGAAGTGGAACTTTCTATGTTCAATTTGTGCCCACTTCCTCTTGTCCTGTCACCGGGCACCAGTCAGAAGAGTCCGGCCCCATCCTCCTGACACCCACCCTTGAAGTATTTATAGGCATTGATCAGATGCCCCCTCAGTCTTCTCTTTTTTCTAACAGTAGTAATTAGAAGGAGCTTAATCAGGCAATGACAGCACATACAAGAGCGGCTGCAGCAACCCCTTTTCTTGACAGAACCGACCGACCAGAACATTTCCCATCTCAAATTCCTGTGGATACAATGACTACAGAAGGTTTGTGAATTCTAATGTTTTGGGGGGAAAATGGTAAACAATAAAGTGAAGAGAGCATTAGCAGAATCATTTCATTTTCTCTTTTAAGATTATTATTTTTCATAACATAATCAATCTGTTGTAAGAATTTCAACATCAGCAGAGGTAAATCCCTGCATCTAGAGAAAAAAATAGGAAAGTCGGGATCTACAGGATTATTGTGCAAAGCTGTGACTCTAGCAAATTTGGGAATACTGAAGATAATCAACAGCAGTGACGGTCCCACAGTAACGGTGGGTATTAATTAGCTAATTGGAAATGGCTATATAAAGCAGAGAGCTTTGTGAGAAGTAGAAGTTTCCAGCGCGGCTGTGCGTTTGGCTCGCGGTTGGAATGCCGAAAGAAACCCTGGCACTCATAAACAAAGAAATATCAGGGGGGAAAAAAAAGCCGGCGGAAGGGTGCACAAAAGAAGGCTGGAAGTTATTAAAAGGCATTTTCCTGACAGCAACACCCCGAGAAACCATCCGCTCGCTCTCGTTAGCTCAGCGAAGAGAAGGCTAAGAGGTTAGTGGATCAGTCTGCAAGCACGCAACGGAGGGCACCAAACTGATTGAAAACACCTTCACTAATGAATTAAAAAAAAATAAATATATATCCAAAGGCTGGAAAGTCGAAGCTGGACAGGCTTTGAGGAAGGGTTGGGCATACATTTTCAGAGCACAATTAACCACTTACATCAAAGGTTACACTCTATTGTCTGCCACTGATTTATTTTTTTGCCCCCAAGTCAGGACTGGATGCCTTTCTAAAGCACGTGCCCTCTTTCAAATGGGAATTAATTCAAGAAAGTCCCACGTGGTTTTTTTTCCCACAGAGGTCGGTCGAGAAGATCACAACAGCTCCTTATAATCTGGGGATCTTAATAAAGCTGTCGCAAAATTCGGTGCCAGCTCTAGGGTCTTGAATGAAGGAAGCATTAGCGTTTAAAGTAAAGCCGCACCTTCAGTTACCAATTTGTGTTGATAGAGGAAATAAAAACAGCTATTGGTAACGTTTGTGTTGGGTAAACAGGTTTGTGCCAGTGGAACCACCTCACCCAGGCCTGTCTTTGGCAACTACTGGACGTGAAAGTACAAATAAAGGCCACCTAACTTGTACTTTGAAGATACTGTAAGAATCAGAGAATGATACGGGGTTGGAAGGGACCTCTGGAGATCATCTAGTCCACCCCGCCCTGGCCAAAGCAAGCCCACCTAGGGCAGGTTGAACATGTCCAGGTGGGTTTGGAATGTCTCCAGAGGAGACTCCACCACCTCTCTGGGTAGCCAGTTCCAGGGCTCTGCCACCCTCAAAGTGAAGAAGTTTCTCCTCATGTTTAGATGGAACTTCCCATGTTCAAGTTTGTGCCCGTTCCCGCTTGTCCTGTCACTGGGCACCACTGAAAGAAGACTGGCCCCTTCTTCTTGACACCCACCCTTTAAGTATTTATAGGTGTTGATCAGATCCCCCTTCAGCCTTCTGTTCTCCGAGAGTAAAAATAAACCCAGAAATAACAGTCTCAGCATCTGAGAACATCTCCGGTATTTTGCTATGCAGCACTAGCAATTGAAAACAACATTTATTTTCAGCTTATGGCTCTGACACATCAGGCAGCTGCAAAAATGTTGGCATTTCAGCTGTCCCGACAAACTGTGGACTCCTCCTGAGTTGTACCAGTCTCTGAGAAGCCTCTGGAGTTCCCTTTTAGTCAGACCGAGCAGGAGGAATCAGAAGCCAAGATTACAAAGCAGAAGAGAGATTTCCCAATGGGATTTCAATGAGGAATGTTGGTAGACACAGAACAGCAGATTCAAACAATCCTACACCCCCTGGTTCAATGGGGACACGGAAATGTCTGGTGACGGCAAAGCACGGCAGACGTAGTAATAGCAAAACGCTCCTGAGAGACGATGGTACCCAACCATAGGGGATTCCAGAGGCAATCAAAGTAACTGCACATGAATCATAGAATGGTTTGGGTTGGAAGGGACCTTAAAGATCATCCAGTTCCAACCTCCTGCCCTGGGCAGGGACACCTCCCACCAGACCAGGTTGACCAAAGCCCCATCCAACCTGGCCTTGAACCCCTCCAGGGAAGGGCCAGCCACAGCTTCTCTGGGCAACCTGGGCCAGGCTCTCACCACCCTCACAGCAAAGAAGTTTTTCCTGAGATCTCATCTAAATCTCCCCTTCTGCAGTTTAAAAAGGTTCCCCCTCATCTTATGGCTCCCCTCCCTCATCAGGAGTCCCTCCCCAGCTTTCCTGGAGACCCCCCCTTGAGGGACTGGAAGGAGCTCTAAGGTCACCCCGGAGCCTTCTCTTCTCCAGGCTGAACCCCCCCAACTCTCTCACTGTGTCCTCACAGCAGAGGACAGAATGCCAAATAAAAAGCTGGGAGTTCAAGTAGGATTCATTCCTGTGACATGCACTTACTTCTTTGTAAACGTATGAAATAAGACGTCATTCTCGAAGTGCTGGAGACAGGAGGAGAGCACTAGCAAAGTGTCAGAACAAAGCGAGAAAAGCAGTGGCACTCTGTGCAAGACAGCAGTCTAGAGCTAATTACCCAGTAATTTGCTGTATCAAAAGTCTTAATAATTAAAACCCTGCAGTAATTGTGGAATTGAACACACAGACAAAAAAGTAACAGTTAATTGAATTCTAAGAGCACCGAGCTCTCTGCCTAAGTTGTACCACGTGGAGAACAGGGCCCGAGCACACACACGGCAAACACGGCCAAGGACGAAGGAGGTAAATCTGAAAGAACAAAACCAATTTTTAGGTGCCGTGAATATTGTTTAATGCTGCACAACCCGCTTTATCTAATCCTCTTGTTGCCCATGAAATTAATTTAAGTGAAACATAACAATAAAAACCCTTCCAGAATTAATTCTCTCAAGGCATCGCCCAGTTCCCTTATTGCAAGCAGCAAGAATTCCTTTTGTTTTTCCTTTTTGGGAAAAAGTAGAAAACAACCCCAGAACTATTGAGATAATACTATCACCGCGGCTGCTACCACATTCTTTATCAATGCTAATTGTCAATTAGCACAACTATTACTGTAGACCTGTGAATGCGCATCTACCTCCGGGGAGGAAGGGAGGGAACGAAACCTCGGAACTACTTTAAAAACACAACTTTTAAAAGCTGTTTTAATCGGTAATGAATCATACAGCTGCTCGGCCTTCCTTTGGAGAGTTTAAAACCAGAACCTTTCCGTCTCTCAAGCTTTTGGTAACACCTGCACGGACTTCCATAACCTCAGCTCCCGTGGCTCTGACTCGGTGTGGGGATGAGCTGAAGACATCGGGATGTATATCCTGATAATAAAGGGTTTGACAGTTGCCAGCACAGCAAAAGGAGAAGCCACCACGTGCTGTGACAGCTGTCAACATCAGGCTGGAGGTTCCTTCCGAGGAAACATTATCTGTGGTGCCACAACAGCTTAAACTTCTGTGGAGAAAGGGACCAGTTCAGTATCAAACGCCCCGTAACCATTTAAATAGCAGTGCTTTCTGCACGTGTTCGCTAATTAACCCCCTGATGCATCAACACCCCTGTGACACCTCGTTATTCGACTGAACAGATTTTAAGTGAAACCCTGGGCCCACTACAAGCCCCGAGACGAACATCGCCGACTCGTACAAGGTGAGGTTTGCATCCACGGACTCGCTCAACTGCCAGGAGCATGAGAGATTGTGTCTTCAACACAGATGAACACACAAGATAGAAGGTCTCTTACGGAATCCCAGAATGGCACGGGTTGGAAGGGACCGCTGGAGATCATCTAGTCCAACCCCCTGCCAAAGCAGGTCCACCCAGAGCAGGTTGCACAGGAACGTGTCCAGGCAGGGTCTGAATGTCTCCAGAGAAGGAGACTCCACCACCTCTCTGGGCAACCTCCTCCAGGGCTCTGCCACCCTCACAGCAAAGAAGGTCCTCCTCATGTTGAGGTGGAACTTCTTATGTACAAGTTTGTGCCCATTTTCTCTTGTCCTATCCCTGGGGACCACTGCAAAAAGACTAGCCTCATCCTCCTGACACCCTCCCTTTAAGTATTTATAGGCATTGATCAGATCCCCCCTCAGTCTGCTCTTCTCCAGACTAAAAAGACCCAAGTCCCTCAGCGTTTTCTCAGCAGAGAGATGCTCCAGGCCCCTCATCATCTTTGTAGCCTCTGCTGTACCCTCTCCAGCAGCTCCCTGTCCTTCTGGAACTGGGGAGCCCAGAACTGGACACAGTGCTTCAGATGGGGCCTCACCAGGGCAGAGCAGAGGGCGAGAATGACCTCCCTCCACCTGCTGGTTACACTCTTCTTGATGCCCCCCAGAACTGGACACAGTACCATTACTAACTTCACCCCACTGCCCTGTGCCACGTTAATATTAGAAGTTTCATCTAAACTTCCAGTTTTGTTTCAGGAAATATTCAGCAAATAGAAAAAGCTGCCAAGAGACCACAATGGGAGACCTCATCTTCTGCATGACATGAGCAGGGACGTGCCGCTGAACAAGGGCTGCCTCTTCTTCAAGTCCTCAGGGGGAACTCTGCAATTGCTTTCCAACTTTAGTGGCTTTAATATCTATGTAACCAACAACCCGCCACCAGCTCATACAAAGGTACACAACAAAGGTCATCTCCAGTTTAATGACGCATAGTTTTAGGACATTTCCACCAAAATTCAGTCATCTGGCCTTCATAAAGGAGAACGGGAGCTGGGTTGTCTTCTTTCCTAGCTTTGCCAGCAGTTCTCCTGCTTTATTTATTTATTTTAATAATAAAATATGACAAATTTATTTAAGCTACCAATAGTCAACTTGAATAACTGGGTCATAAAACAAAAGGACAGCGTTTAATTTTCTCCAGGCACATCAGCTGTTCTTCAAACACAGCTGATGCCAGCAGGAATGGTCCAAGTAACAAGGCCACTTTCTCATTTTAGTATCAGGCCCTTACCACCAAAACAAAACACACAAAAAAAAACCCCAGAATGAAGCTGAGCCCTTCTCTGGCACGAAAGATCAGCTGGAATTATTTGTTTCCTCCAAAGAAAATCCACATTCTGACACGTTTCCATCCTAAAGAAGGAGCTTCACGGGCATGATGACAACTGGAATCAGTGGGACCTACATATTTACACACCATGGAGGGTTTGGGTTTAATATTTCATATATTGCAATAATAATGCAAAATATTGCATAATACTGCCTAGTGCATAAGGGAAGTGATGGTGCCTCTGTACTGGGCACTGGTGAGGCCTCACCTTGAGTGCTGGGTTCAGTTCTGGGCCCCTCACTACAGGAAGGACACTGAGCTGCTGGAGCATGTCCAGAGGAGAGCCACCAAGCTGGTGAGGGGTCTGGAGAACAAGTCATATGAGGAGAGGCTGAGGGAACTGGGCATGTTTAGTTNACTTGATGATCTCAAAGGTCCCTTCCAACCATGAAGATTCTGCAATATGCTTTGCGGAGAAAAAAAAAATAAAATCTTTTTGACAAAACCAACCCAATTGGCCTCTGGGGAGCAATTTCTTGTTACGGCTTGGGAAAACCCACTACAATTTGATGTCATTTAGACAATCATTCTCACACCCGATGACCACTCCCCACCCAAGAAGGCGAATCAGGGAAAGCAAGGAAACCCGAGGTTTGAAATATAAGCAGTTTCAATAGGATAAGACTAAATAATTAACCATAATACTAAAGAACTAGTAATAATCCCGATAACTTAAGACATACAAGGATTATACCCAGCCCATTCCATCACAGGAAGGTGGGCACCCCCAGCAGGGACGGCCAACGTGGGACGGTGTGAGTGCTGTGGCTTCAGGAGGAAGAGAAGGGCTCAGGGGTCTGGCATTGGGGGCAAAGAGTTCTCTGGACCGTCACCACCAAGGGAGAGAGAAACTACATGGCAAATTTTCTAATTTATATCAAATGTGATGTTCATGGTATGAAATAATGCTGGGTGAAATGCCCACGTCTCGCTCTTCCTCATCCCCGCACCTGGCAGGGCTCAAAAACACTGAGACCTTGAATCCCACACGCTATAGCTAGCTATAAAGGAAATATTTTTACAACTTCATACATTAGAGTTTGCTAAAAGTGCAGCTTTTCCCAGCATTAGAAGAAAAGTCAGTCCTGTGTCACTCAACCCAGGACACTTGTAATTGCTAGGACTGTTTGACGACTGTATAAAAGGAGAGATGTGTGTATATTACACGTGTGTATATAGAAGTGTACTTTTACATATATACTCATATAAATGCACACATGTATCTTTATCTTCTGACGGGAGTGGCAAGAACTTGTAAAACGCATGTAGTCCAGCACAATCCAGAGGATGGATAACGAGCCAACAGCAAAAGGGACCAAAAAGCAACGAACTTCATCAAAAAGGCGTAATTACCACCTGCTTCCTCGACGGCACAAAACCAAGTATTTTCCCCGCAAGCTGAAAAGACGCTGTCTCTCGGTTTGACTGGACTTCCTTTTGTTCGCGAGGCACATCAAAAGGTCAAGGAGGAGTGGAAGAGTCGAGCAGGTAATTGAGCGCTGATTTCTGCTCTGCAATTACAATTTCGCCAAGCTTCACCGGTTCTGTGTTCATTTTGGAGGTGGGCTTGGGGAGGGGGGAGGATGTAGTTGGAAAATTATGTTTATACCCGCAGCAAAGCTCAACAGTTTCAAATCACAAAGAAAAGAGGATATACCCGCTCACGTTTAACGGCTGCTAAAACACACCCAACCTTTCAGAGCATCCTCTGGCGCGGGGAAGATTTTAACAGACAGGAGAAAGAGCTCAACCCAACTGATTGAAGCTTCTGCTCCTCAAACTGGCACATACAAGCCAGGCAGCGAAGGGAGGAAAAGGCAACGTGCTGTTTAAATACCAACCATGTTAACTCACAGATAATACAGCACACTTCATGTATTTCATGCCTTCAACTAATTACTTAAGACATCCTGCTACAGTGTAGATGGTAACAGTAGTGCGCCCTCAGTCTTCATTAAATGCCAGCTCTTAATAACAGACTCCAAAAGGGCTTTAATTGCATTTACTCGCAGCTCCTGAACTTTAAAAGTTGTTAATCAGATTTCTATGTAAATGGAATGACGATTAAAGGTTAAGTACAGGTTTCTGAAATTTCAGCAGTTGAAGACGTATTGCCCTTAACGGGGAAGAGAAACTACCAGCCCTGACAGGAACTAAACATCTTAATTAAATACTCAGAAGTACAGTACTTATTTCTGCGTGAAGTTCTATTTTCAAATGTCAAACTTAATCAGGCACTTGACAAAAACGTGCAATATCCCTCCGGCACGGGAGCACAAAAACGCCTTGGGATTCTTTCCAGAGGAAACACCTGTACGTCTCCCGGTCCTCAGCTCCCCAACAAATTCCACTTCTCCAGCCCACTCGTCCCAAAGAACGAGAAGGAAAGTTTTATGCCTCGAAAACTGCAGGACTCCGGGTTGAGAAATAGGATACAACGGACAGGCTCGTGTCAGCTTTTCTCCTCTTCGCTCAGTTTATCCCTGTAACAAGCGCCACGCTGCCAAATAAACATAAGGGTCCTCATAAATCTGACTCGCAGAGATTTATTTCCCTCGAGGGTGCAGCCCATCCGTTCTCACCAGTCACAAGTATAAAAACTTCTCCGTCGGGAGCAAATTTAGGACCTCTGTACGGTGTTCTCCTACCAGTTTGTTGCTCTGTGTTTGGTGGAGAACACGAAGAGCCACCAGGGTTGCTGCTTTCTGCTCCTGAGCTTGAACCTGGAGCCACCCGGGACTTTCAAGTCAACCGAGCAGTTCCAGCCCCGTGGCTCCCCGTCTTGTGCTGCTGCTGGTAATTAATTTAACCCTCATGTTCGTCACCTATGGACTCATTACAACAACTATAAACACTGAATACATCAGTCAGACAGAAGCCTGAGCCCCACTTGAAACCTTATTTGCGATTTATTCCAATTAACTAGGACTCCAGTCCTAGTCAGGACACCATCCAGAGGGACCTGGACAGGCTGGAGACATGGGCCCAAGTGAACCTCATGAGGTTCAACAAGGACAAGGACAAGGTCTTGCACCTTGGTCAGGGCAACCCCCCAGTATCTGCGCAGGTTGGGTTGAAAATGGCTGGAGAGCAGCCCTGAGGAGAAGGACTTGGTGGTGTGGATGGATGAGAAGCTCAAAATAAACCAGCAACACGTGCTGGCAGCCCAGAAAACCCCCCACACCCTGGGCTGCATCCCCAGCAGCGTGGCCAGCAGGGCCAGGGGGGGATTCTGTCCCTCTGCTCCGCTCTGGGGAGACCCCCCCCGACCAGTGCCGCCTCCAGCTCTGGGGCCTCAGCACAGGAGTGACACGGAGCTGTTGGAGTGAGGCCAGAGGAGGCCACAGAGATGCTGGGAGGGCTGGAGCCCCTCTGCTGGGAGGGGGGGCTGAGAGAGTTGGGGGGGTTCAGCCTGGAGAAGAGAAGGCTCCGGGGAGACCTTAGAGCCCCTTCCAGTCCCTAAATGGGCTCCAGGAAAGTTGGGGAGGGACTCTTGATGAGGGAGGGGAGCCACAGGAGGAGGGGGAAGGGTTTGACACTGAAAGAGGGGAGGTTGAGATGTGATATTAGGAAGAAATTCTTTCCTGTGACGGTGGTGAGACCAGAGAAGCTGTGGCTGCCCCATCCCTGGAGGAGTTCAAGACCAGGTTGGATGGGGCTTTGAGTGACCTGGTCCGGTGGGAGATGTCCCTGCCCATGGCAGGAGGTTGGACTAGATGGTCTTTAAAGGTCCTTTCCAACCCAAACTATTCTATAATTCTAAGATTCTATTTCACATACATGATAACTTGACTATATAGCAAACCAATGAGCATACATCTTCATATGCTGTCAGGCATGCTAATTCACAAAAACTGGATGGACCCGACTATTTGTATAATTAGACACAAAACTGTAGAATTAATATTTAAAACTGGACTTTAAGTCTGAATAATTTTTTAATGACAAACTATGATACTAGGAGAATGTATTTTACCAGTAAGCTCTATAGCCGCTGCCAGCAGTGCTGGATGGGAGAGAAAAAATCAGCCAAAGAAAAAATGTGTCCAGATGAATATTACCCTTACAATTGCAAGTATGAAAGAAATTTAGCAGTGGAAGCTGCAGAGACAGGCTCTGCCTCTAAGCAATACCAAATAGTGGGAAAGAAATGGCGTAAGGAACAATGAAAGTTAATTAAAGAGAGTAACAGAACTGCAGAGCCACCAGTTGCTTCATCTTCATTCAGATCAACTAAAAACTTCATCGCAGTGATGTCAAAACTGACTTTGTAAGAAAAGAGCCCCATTTAACAACCACCGGACTCATAAAAAGTGTTTCCCCGACTTTATACACACGTTGGCGTTTTCTAACTGACCGAATCCTTGAAGATCCAACCACACCTGAATCTGCAACTGGGGCCCAGAAGCAAAGCACCTGACGGAGAGAAACGGCCCATAAAATTAGTTGTGTGAAAGGTTTATACAAAAGAACAGCTCAATACTAGGGCAGCAAACGTTGGTTTCTGTACGAACAAACCTGGTGTCTCCAAGACCCTTGATAAAAGGGCCCGTTCCCCTTTGACACCATCCCAGCAGCCACCATTTCAAGCCCAGCTGATAAGGCCAGCGACATCTTTGAAACGACATCAGAACTAGAGACCTCCTTTGTCAAACTTACAATAACTACGGCTTGATGTTCCCCCCATTCCCAAACAGATGGAAGCCCGGAGCAGTCCAGTGCCGCCAGCAGTCTGGTTTTGGAGGCTTAACATCACACTTTAGCAAAGAAAAAAATAAATAAAATTAAAAAAATCGCCCCCCTGACCTTATTCCAGAAACACATATTTCTGTAAGGCTTCAGGGTCTTCGACGTTATTACAAATATCCTGATGCCAGAGGGGGGAGCTCACAGCATAGGTAAAATTCCCATTTTCAGGCTTGAGGGGGGGAGAGAAAAACAATAAAAATTTCAAATTCTTCAAAGCTCTTGCGCGTGAGCCATTCCAGCCTTTTAAAGTACCCGTCAAGGATCGCCATCCCTTCTGCCTTTTATGCTGCTCTACAAAAGGTACAGCACCGGGCCACCAAAATGCCACCGTTAAGCAGATTACAGCATTTGTGAACATGTTCCATCACAGTAGATATTTGAATGCTTTTCTGCATCAGGGAGCCTTTTCCTCCCCCTTTCATCAGCTTATCAAATGAAGCTAAACAGTAACGCTTGCATCTAATGATACCGGGGACCTTGTAATGGGATTAGGAAAAACACCGTCATTAGTTTCAAGGAGGAATGTGACCTTGGAAGACATTTCTTACTCCGTGCTTTAAAGGGATACAGTAGGAACATGGAAATTAATTCCTACATAGGGATGAGGAACGGGAGAAGCAAGGGGCTTTCAATTCCCAGGTAGATCCTTTTTTTTCCCTCCCATATTAATGGCAGGAAAAAAGCAAATTGATTACCAGACTGAAACCTGGAACAAAAAAGACAGAGCCTTCCTAAAGCCAGTCTGAAAGGCTCTTGGCTCAATAAAAGCAGCTTTTAACTAAGCATCACACTTCAAAGCAGTAGGTGCAATGGCCAGTAGGAGACCCCACCTGGAGTATTGCTTCCAGCTTTGCAGTCCTCAGCACAGGAAAGACATGGACCTCTTGGAGCGGGGCCAGAGGAAGCCACGGAGATGCTGGGAGGGCTGGAGCCCCTCTGCTGGGAGGGGGGGCTGAGAGAGTTGGGGGTTCAGCCTGGAGAAGAGAAGGCTCCGGGGAGACCTTAGAGCCCAAAAAAAAACCCCAAAAACACTACAGAAGAGATGGGGAAGAACTCTTGATGAGGGAGCCATAGGAGGAGGGGGAAGGCTTTTAAAGTGAAAGAGGGGAGATTTAGATGAGATCTCGGGAAGAAATTCTCTGCTGTGAGGGTGGTGAGAGCCTGGCCCAGGTTGCCCAGAGAAGCTGTGGCTGCCCCATCCCTGGAGGGGTTCAAGGCCAGGTTGGATGGGAAGCAGGTTTAGATAGGAGATTAGGAGAAGGTTCTTTACTGTGAGGGTGGTGGAGCACTGGAACAGGTTGCCCAGGGAGGTGGTTGAGGCCCCTTCCCTGGAGATATTCAAGGTGAGGCTTGACGAGGCCCTGGGCAACCTGGTCTACTGCGGGGAGGTTGGACTAGATGACCTTTGGAGGTCCGTTCCAGCCTGGACAATTCTATGATTCTATGGATGGAGCTTGGAGCAACCTGGTCTACTGGGAGGTGCCCCTGCCCATGGAAGGGGGGTTGGAACTGGATGGGCTTTAAGGTTCCTTCTAACCTAAATCATTCTATGATTCTATGACACTAAACCATATTAAACCACAAGCAACCTTGAAGTCTGGTTTCCTCCCAGACACCCACTTATCCGACTCCCAGTTAGACCAGCGAGTGGCACCACACAAAGGCCCTCGCTGGGACATGGCATGGGGGCTGACAGCACACGCCCAACAGCACCACTTGAGCTCTGCTTTTTCCACAACCCCAACAGTTCGGATTTTCCAATGACTCCATGAGAGTCGCACATCAGGACAATTCCCTACAATCCCACCCGAGGCCTCAGCTTGGAAAAGGCTGAACCTCCCCAGCTTCACCTCCAAAGTACTTCCCAGCCCCAAGAATACGCCGCGTCCTGTCGAAACACAGCCCATTTGGCAAGCCCTCAAATTATTTGAGATAAAATTTCTCCAGCCAGACCTGCGAGCGTCCCTTTTGTTTACTCAGAGAAAGCGTGAGTGCTTCTGGAATCACTGTGTGGCTTCCAATATCCCAACCAATCATGCACATCATTGTTTCCTTCAGTAAAAACATTTCTTTAGATTGCCAAAAGGAAGTGTAAATGCAATAGCAACAGGATTCCATTTTAAAGCTAAGAGCCTGACAAAAAAAAAACCCCAAAAACAACAAAAAACCCCCCCACCAACCCAAACTAAAAGCCACTTTGTATTTTTATAGCATCTAAAGCAAACTATATATCGGTACCGTTGCTCAGAAAGGAGCCCCTCCTCAACAGCACCATGACATCTCTGTCCAGCCTTCCTCAAAACACCCCTCTTTCATCCTTTGAGATGCAAGAGGGGAATTTATCCATATTTTCCCCAGCAGGAATCCCAGAGCCTGGTCTTTTTCTACTGAAATTCCAAGCTCACGTGAACATCCTGAGGCTACTGCCATATAGTCAATTTTTAATGATAATCTTCTTCGGTTGCGCTGCAGTTGTACAATAGAGGTGGGGATTTCTTTTGTTTGGTTTGAAAAATGAAAGGAAATCGGAGCAGCGTACCAGGAGAGCAAGCAATCCCGTCCAGAGGGATGGGTGTTTGAATTCAGGTTCCAGCTCTGGCTCCAATCTCTCCGAATATTCATTTTCCTGGTGCGTGGGATTGAAGAGCATCAAAGCCAGGGACCGGGACAGAGAAACTCAAATAAAAGCTACACTGTCGGGGACAGGAGGAAAAAGGCAGAGTGTTTGTACAAGATATTAACCCTTTAAAAAGCCAAAACTAAATCCTGTAGCGATATCAAACCCCGGGTTCACACAGAAGCCCTTGCAGGGTGTGGGACACTGGCAGGGTAACACCACAGGGTGGAGCCAGGAGAAAGCAGATGGTTCCAGCATCAACTTGAGCGCTTTGCCAATTTTCAACTTTAAAAGTGCTGCCTTTCTCAAAAGAAAAGCTGCCGCTCCCACGGCAAATTCTGTCCTTTGAGATTCAACCAAACCCCCTGCACCAATTCCCTCCTGCTCCTAAATTTCAGAGATTAGAAGTGAAGTTATTTACTCAGCACATTGCACCGACACCGGCCGTCACTTTGTGCCGCTGGAATAATTAAAACAACCTTCTTGCATCCCCTGTAACATCACACACACAAAAAAAAACAAGCCAGAGGACTGTCAAATTCAACTCAGCTGATGAAGGGACTACCTCCCATTTCAAGCTTCTGGGCATTCATTGCAAAACCGATGATGTTGTAAACACCAAAGCCCATCCTTCACGGCACGTGTTGGACACGCAAACCTGGCTCAGTAATGTCATCGTAGATAAGTCCACGTGTCCAGTTCTGCTATGGTACATTTCACATATAACCTTAAAAAAAACGATAAAAAAAAATCAAGGACTGCAAGTTTCCTACCATGAACAAGAGTCAGAAGAAAGGAACAGACAAAACCCACAGTAACTCGTCTCCATTTCAGATAATTACTTGTGAGGGTTTTTTTTAAGACATTTGTGACTCACCAGGGAGTCTGTAAATTTACCGTCTTCTGCAATCTAATAATGTTGGCAGTGATGAGAGTTACCCATTTATTGATGTGTGCCACCAATCTATCTTCAATGGATAAAAAAAAGAAAGCTGTGACTTCAGGAGTTCTCCCTCCCCATTTTAGCACACACGGCTAAAATGCAAAGAACCAAAATCAAGTTTAAAAAACCCCCAAAGCAACAGGCCAGAGAAGGTGCTGAAAAAAAAGGAGGATGGGAGAAGTTACGTTACTCAGTGGGGTAACACGGCAAGGAGATTTTGTCACTTTTATTTACAAGTGTTGAAACAGTGAGGCTTAGGAGAGACCACACGGGATGGAATGAAGCTATGGGGTCAGGAATCAAAGGGATCATAGAATCATACGGGGTTGGAAGGGACCTCTGGAGATCATCTAGTCCAACCCCCCTGCCGGAGTGGGTCTACCTACAGCAGGCTGCACAGGAACTTGTCCAGGTGGGTTTTGAATGTCTCCAAAGAAGGAGACTCCAC
>VXAK01022221.1:71727-85665 GCA_013399435.1 Arenaria interpres
CTCCCAGATCTTTTTCCTCAGAGCTGCTCTCCAGCAGGTCAGCCCCCAACCTGTCCCGGTGCAGGGGGTTATCCCTCCCCAGGAGGGGCACCCTACACTTGCTCTCGTTGAATTTCATTAGGTTTCTCTCGGCCCAACTCTCCAGCCTGTCCAGGTCTCGCCGGATGGTGGCACAGCCTTCCGGGGTGTCAGCCACCCCTCCTAGTTTCGTGTCATAGATATTTTCACTCCGTGTATCAGTTCACAGCACCTTTGTCTCTTCTCTTCTCTTCCTCAAGTCACGTTCTTTGTCTGAAGTCAACATTTAACAGAATTTTTGCTGAATATCTGGTCCGTGTCAAGTATACCAGGGGTCTGATCTTTGCTGGAGTCTCGTCATATTACTATTATAATGTTACTATTTGTGCCTTCCCCGAATGGGTTCAAGACCAGGTTGGACGGGGCTTTGAGCGACCTGGTCTGGTGGGAGGTGTCCCTGTCTGTGGCAGGGGGTTGGAACTGGATGATCTTTAAGGCTCCTTCCCACCCAAACCCTTCTATGATTCTATGATCCGTCTCTCTCTCTTAATATTACTGAGATGCAAATAAAAACTGATACTGGGAATAGATGCATCTGTAAAGCAGCTCCAAGGAAGGGTAAAAAAACCCCAGGAACCCTAGAAATGCAATTTCCCCCCCCAGGTAAGATGGGAGGTGAGAGCAGGTCTCAGCCAAACAAAGAAAAATGCAACGGGCACATTTTCAAACAGACTTTGCACTTTAAAACCTACAGACATACAAATCACTGTCAAGTACGAGCCAGCAGCTCCCAAGTGCTTCCTTATTCCCTTCCATTAGTCTGCTGCTTTCCCCCCCTCCCCGATCCTATCAGTCATAAATGGAGGACTAATATATACCTTTATTTTCAAAAAGTTCAAATGCATCACAGTCCAAGTGTAAATAATTTATAAATCAGGGCAAGTAAGATTCTGGTACATGGCTGAAAGGAGGAGAAAGCTTTTAAGAGGAGGAAGATGCGATCACATCCGTGTAAACACACCCGGCGTTCGCTGCTGCCACCGAAGCTTTCCCAAGGAAACCACCACTCCCCCTCCCTCCTCCTTCAGATTCCCTTGATTTTAATATTGGTCCTTCAACCAAAAGCTCATTACTAATCCAATTTTAATGTCACTTGAATTCTTACAAATAAGGAGACCACACAGGGAGCTGATGATGTTAATACTGGCACTTAAATCAGAAGTGTGAAGTTAAATGCAAGGCGTACCCTCCCCCCTTTCGTTAATTCTACATTTAATTGCAACGTCTTGTTCTTCCAAATCCCAACTTGCAAGGCAGTATTTAGAACTAAATCAAACAGGCAAAGTTTCAAAGCTTTGATAACGGGCGAGCTGGCGGATTGGCTCCCCAGCATTTCATCCATCATCGTGGATGGCAGGACTATAATCCCAGTCATTTTCCTGGAATCACAGAAAATTGGAAGAGACCTCAGGAGATCACCTAAGTCCATCCCCACGTCCCAAAGAACCAGTTATGTTGTCACGCCTGACAGATGCTTGGAAGTTTTTAAGGATGCTACACCACAACTATATAACATCCCTAAATGATTCACTGCTTACATACACCAGCCATTAGGCTGGACATAAAGACGAGAAACGTTCGGGTCTCCCTTGTCAGTCTTTAAGCTCAGCGCTTCCTCTCCGATCACATCCTGAAAAACACGTGATTCCCCTCCTCTTTTCAACTCTCTTGATATCTTTGAAAGCAAAGGCCTCTCTCCACCCCTTAAGTCTTCTTATCTCTAAGTAAATGGATTGTTCCTTTTTAACTCAAGTAGTGTTTTTTTTTTCCTAAATCTCTGATCACCCTGGTTGGTCGCCTTTGAATTCCCCCTCTATTCTTTGGCTTCTTGCTTGAGACCGTAGTCAAAGAGGACATAGGACCACACCTGAAATCTTTTCAATA
Organism: Arenaria interpres; assembly: GCA_013399435.1. Taxonomy (NCBI): domain Eukaryota; kingdom Metazoa; phylum Chordata; class Aves; order Charadriiformes; family Scolopacidae; genus Arenaria; species Arenaria interpres. The sequence continues at coordinate 73,690 of VXAK01022221.1, forward strand.
GTGACTAGGAGGAGATTAATTCTGGGCATAGAATCATAGAATGGTTTGGGTTGGAAGGGACCTTAAAGATCATCCAGTTCCAGCCCCCTGCCCTGGGCAGGGACACCTCCCATACACCAGGTTGATCAAAGCCCCATCCAACCTGCCCTTGAACCCCTCCAGGGATGGGGCAGCCACAGCTTCTCTGGGCAACCTGGGCCAGGCTCTCACCACCCTCACAGCAAAGAATTTCTTCCCCAGATCTCATCCAAATCTCTCCTCTTTCAGTTTAAAACCCTTCCCCCTTGTCCTATGGCTCCCCTCCCTGATCAAGGGTCCCTCCCAGCTTTCCTGGAGCCCCTTTAGGGCTATAAGTTCTCCCCAGAGCCTTCTCTTCTCCAGGCTGAACCCCCGCCCCCAACTCTCTCAGCCTGTCTTTATCGCAGAGGGGCTCCAGCCCTCTATCATCTCCGTTGCCTCCTCTGCATCTGTTCCAACAGATCCACGTCCTTCCTGTGCTGAACACTCCATGCTGCTTGTACTCAAGAGGGCTGAGTTTGGTTTTGGTGACATATTGATTCACATCCACTTTGTAAGCCCGTGTACCACACAATTTCTTAGCCAAAGATGAGACATGCCCAACTCTTCACAGCCGTACATGGAAATAGCCAAATACATCTCTCTCCTTTCAAATTTACCTGATTCAGATCTTCCAAATTCTAATTGGATTCTCCAACGTGCTTCCAAGCCCCGCCTTCCAGCATGGTATTTGCACGTTTTACGATTCTCTGCTGCATTACTCAACATATTAACAAAAATATTGAATAGCAGCAAGCCCCAGACAGAGCACTCAAAAGAGCCATTAGATAAATCCCTTCATGACAAACTCTTCATAAATTCTCCTTTCCCAGCCAGTTGTTTACCCTACCTCATTACAGCTTTATCTGTATCATAGTTCCCCAAGTCAGTTATGAGAAAAAGCCTAGGAAACACAAGTAGAAGGCTTACTGTCGCCAAGACATGGGCCACCCACTGCTCCTCCCTCCTCCACAACCCCTGCCACCAGCTCTCGGAAGGAAATTAAATCAGTTGACAGCTTATGCTTGACATACAGCAACAGTAATTCTTCCTCTGATTTTATATATGATTTAGACATTTTATGGGTTTCTACATATATTTTTTTGAGAAGTCAGAGTTAAAATAACTGCTTTAGAAGTCCCTGGGTTCTCCCCCAGCTTCCTTGACTCCTTTTTTAAAAGGCCGTGTCTAGATTTTTCCTTTTTATGGTTTTCCAGAGTCTCCTAAGATTTTCTGAAAGACATTATTTTCCTTGGATGAAGGTGTTGCTTATGCTATGACTATCACAGAGCAGAAGGGAGGATAATGATGATGACCAAAGGCAGGTTAGAGGGAAAAAAGAAAGTAAGACATAGATTAAAATAAAATAAAATACCACAAGTCCTCTAACCCCCTCATTTAAATCCAGCAGAGTTCTTAAAGGGAAGGGGAGACTGGAAAAGACCCAGTGAGAAAGCCCAGTAAAGTCTTGCTGCAACTCAATCCTTGGATAGACCTTGTAGAAGGGGAGCCTGTAGCCAGTGCGTAACAAAATGGGGAAAGAGAAGAAGAAATCCATGCACAAATGGAAAGAAAAAAGTGACTTCTGGAAGTACCGTATCTTTTCATGTCATAAAAGATAATCCCCCTTTAAAGTACTGAACTGCAGAAAAAAAGTCATCCCATAATTGCTCTACGTTCTGTCTGGGATTTTGTATCCGAGGCTCCTCGCATTGTCGTTGGTTAACAGCGCGATGGATTCGTACACTTCTCTGACAATACACAATTCATTTCTTTTTCAGCTGCTTCACAGATGGCACAAGAGAAGCCTGGTTTTCCATGGCATCCGTTCTCACAGCTGATTCATCTCATGTATACCCCAAAACATAATCTCTGGCAGAAATGTCCCCCATGGTGAGGTTGTTCCCACCACTGCTCTCCTCTGTAGTTTCTATACATTTATTATCCTCCAGTCTTTTGCTCGGAAGTACCACTAACCAGGTCACGGATCTACACCAAACCTATAGAAATGCCCAAAGCTAAATTTTAATCTGTCAGTCAAATGTGAACTATCAAGGTTTTGGAGAACAAAACCTCAGACAACACAAAAGCAAAGCTCTCACGTGGGCAACCAGGCTAAAAATGACACCAAATCTAAACTGCTCCTTTTCCTCTTCTCAGCATGTTTCCTGCATTTAGGAATTTTTTTCATTTGGCCTTTATTTTCTCTAGAAGGTCCAGATCTACTCTGGCCACTTCTCTAACAATTCATTCAGTCCTAACCCTCCAGAATGAAGATTATAAAAGAGGACAATACCCTGCCTGCACATCAACCTATCAATCATCAACAGTTGGGGCCCATCAAGTGGCATTAAAGAAGATGTATGCAAAACAAACATTAAAAGTGTTTTGTTGTGAAGTTACACGGTCTTGCACCACTGGATTTCACAGTATTTTCTTCAGATTTGCCCAACTTTTTAGGTCAGTATTGATTTCCTCGGACTCATTTATGGCACTGTAGAAAGAGGGATGGTGAGACAACAGCTAGGACAGACTTGGATGAGATTCTCTGCAAGCAGAAAACGGAACCCACAGAGAAGCACCTAAAACACACGGACTTGACTTCTCTATTTAAATTTGGCGTTTGTCAGGCAGAGCAGACAAGGAGTTTCATTCATTTCCTTCCCATGTCAATGTGCCCATAACAAGCTTGTGAGAAACACCGACTCTCTCAAGATATTTTATGACCAAAGACCTACCCAAGCGCCTGCATTCTGTGGCCCATTTCTAGCTGTAAATTTTAAACCCATAAAGAGATAATAAATTACGGAGATGACGGACCTTGGCAGAGCGAGTTTTGATTCGAATAGCAGCTCCTCCGTTCAACTGCAACCACTCAAAAAACCTACCACTTTTTACTCATTACCTGCCTCTTCGCCATGCTGAAGTCCCTCCTTTCATGTTCTCAGAACAGGAAGAAATAGGAACTGCCACCAATTAATAGGTGGAATGCCACCCATCCCACCTATTATTTTATCATGTTTATTTAGTCTCTTCCTAAGAGAAGCAAGACCAACTTTTTCTACCTCTCTCCAGCTGTGCTTGATCACCCCTGCACCTCTCCTAAGCCCTTCTTGTCCTGCAATATCTTTCAAGATGAGCACAGACACCGACAGATGAGGTTTTCATCTCTACAAAAGCAGTATCAAATTTAATTTGATATCTACCCTTTATGCACCCCAGCATCTTCCCAGTTCGGACCACACTTTGCACACTAAGAGCAGGCTGCCACTGAGCTTTCTAAAAATGACACCCACTTTCCCGTCTTTGCCTAATTTAGAATCAAGGAGGCTCAACAAATAATTTTATTTTCCCCCTCAATACACGCTTGCTAACTTATTTAAATGTCTCGCAGATTCACCAGCCCATTCTTGTCCCAAAAAGCTCAAAAGATTTTGTGGCAGGTGTCAAAATTAGCTGTCTTCCTGCACAGACTTTTTTGAAGACCACTAAGAAGCCTGATAACCACCACAAGAGTCACCCGAAAAACCAGAGTTAACTTTTCTTCTTTCCATTATGCTAATGTAACAATCAGTGAAAAATTACGTCTCCTGGACAGTTTTTTAATTAATTAAAAAAAACACCACCTGCATTTCAACCACAGCCTACTTTGATTTGTTGGAAAGCTCTTTATCCCTTGCAAGTGCATTGAGAGAACTGTTAAAAAAAACAACTCAACAACAAAAACAAACACTCAAAAGAGCTAATTTTTTCCCCTGCAGAAATAATTTGTATCACTTTTATACATGGTAATAACACATTTCTGCCCATCCTCCAATTCTCAGCTGGAGGCTTTAAGGAGAAGCTGCTTATCCTTCCCGGCATCTCAGCGACTTCCTATTTCTCCTTCCTAAAAAAGTCTTCTGCCATCCTGCCTTTGAATTTCAAATAATTTCAAAATTCTCCTTCCAAAGAATCATAGAATGGTTTGGGTTGGAAGGGACCTTAAAGATCATCCAGTTCCAACCCCCTGCCATGGGCAGGGACACCTCCCACCAGACCAGGTTGCTCAAAGTCCCATCCAGCCTGGCCTTGAACCCCTCCAGGGATGGGGCAGCCACAGCTTCTCTGGGCAACCTGGGCCAGGCTCTCACCACCCTAAAGCCTCTAGCTCTGCCTGTTTGTCTTTGTTATCACCAGAGAAGACTTTCTGGGTAGCTTCCTTGTCAGCATTCTCAAAACTAAAGACCGGTTTCAGAGAAATCATTTAGTTTTCCCGTAATGTTTTCTTTTTTAAACACGATTTCGTACAATTCAACAAAACCACGATGTCTTCTGCAGGCGCCTTGCTTTTAGTGGCCTAAGGATATATCAAATCTATTTGATCTCTCAAACCCACAACAGTCGTCTTCACTTCCCTCCTACTGCCTCTGCTAAAAAAAAATATTTCAGCTTATTAGCTTTCCCAGGGCTTCACTTCTAAATTTTAAGTTATTTGCGCCAAATAAACACACCTCCAACCCTGGCAGCCGTCCTGTTTATCTATTTGCTGGTTTTCTTTCTGCTTAAAGGAACATAATTCCAACTGGACAACTGAAAACCAGAAGCCAACTAAGAGTTTTGCTTTCTTTGCCTGTTTAGGACTTCGCAATTTAGCCTTTTATGTTACCTCCTTTTCTGTCCATTCTATTATTTGATACTCAGCCCCCTCCTCAGGATGCTTAACATAATTATACTCTTGGAATTATTATTAGGCAGCTCAAACCACTCATTTTGAACCAGCCACAGTATATTATTTCAGAGAGAATTCCAAGATTTAACCTAAAAAAAGACTTCGCTCCTCCTCTTGGGCTTTTGGACCGGTCATTACAAGAACCAGTCAAAGACAAGGTCTTCATCAACAGGTTCCAACTCTTCCACTCAACATCAGGAACGTTCAAATTAAATATCAGGAATGGAGGGTGGCAGCCACCATAATTTTGGTAACAAGTGCCGTTTTCTAATCTTTTTAAATTGAAAAAAATATATAAATCCACTCCCATTTTCACTCCTCAATCCACAGACTAATTAAACCTGCTAATACACTGCAGTTTTTACAGCATAGTATTTTCAGACCCTATATGTGGTCCTCCCTACTCTGAATTTTTATTTCACTAGACAGAGGAATTCTTTAAATAAAGGCATGTTCCTCCACCTCCTACAAAAAGTCTGTCTTCCATGCACAGTCTGCAAACAGCTTTACAGATCCCCACTGACATTTGTCATTCCACCACCTTTGCATAACACACTCCATAATTCGGTTTTCTCCATCTCAAGGGAATCCAACCACCCAATTTTTATTTAACTTGTGGGGTTTTTTTTGTTTTCATTTTATTTGGTGTCTTCTTTTTTCATTCAGTTGCCTCGTCTTTAATTTGTATGTAATTTCCTGCATCTTCCTCCTTGCAATATGTTGTTATTTGCAGGCGATTTGCTCACTGATGGGGACAGTTAGAGAGCAAATATTTACTTCACTACTGAAGACAAATATTTGACATCTACCATCGCCCAATTTTCATACGGATAAGAAAATAGTCCCTCTTGAATTATCACGACAACTAGAACCATCCACATAATATTCCCTCCATCCACCTCTGACTGAAGAGCCATCGTGTATTTTAGACATTTTCATTTGTGAAGAAACAAAGAGAGAAAACGTTAGAATTCACTGTTTGCTTCGTCGCTGCCCGACCATCTTTAAGATCACATATTTAAGTTATACTTGCTGAAAGGGCCCATTATTCATTTTTTTCCCCATCTTTAAAAAAAATCCACTTGCTCTCTCTAAAAAACAATAAGCAAAATATATCCTTTACTCCCTGCCCTTAATATGTCAGGTCACCGAGTCGTCTTACCTTCTTTCTAATAAAATCTAAGACATCTCATGCCTTTTTTAATTCCTACTTACATTCTGTAGCAAGTTTTCTGCAAAATGTTCCATTTCAATCAAATTGCCTCAACTCATATCAGCCTCCAAGGCAGCTTCTTTTTTAAGCTGAGTACTTCTGAAGTGTCTTAAAACATAAACGTCATAGAAGCTGAATAACCTTTGGGTTCAAAAAGCCTCCCCTTTTTGCGGGGAAAGACCACTAGTTTGGAGAATTAGACTGTATTTAAGAAAAAAAGCCCGCAACAAAAAAAAATCCCAAAATTTTCTACTTTTTCCACAATGTTTTTCCACCAAAATTTTGAATTTTCCATAAAATTTCCACTTTTTCCACAAAATATGATTACTTGTTGAACAGCAGCTTGGGTGCTTCTCTTTATAGCATTTTTCTTGCCTATTTAGGTTTCAGGTAGGACTGTGATTCCTTGGGAATTCAATTTCAGCAGGAGCTTCCCGACGTGTCTGTGCAGACAGCCTGGCTTTTGACGAGGGTAACGCAGAAACACAGAACACTCACATTCTTGGAGCAATTAGATGCCCGTGTCTTAAAAATCAATTTCCCATTTTCACTGCATACTAATACTGGTAAGGTTGAAAACATAGGAGAAAATGTTGTTATCCATTCCCATATGGAAACAATACAGCGCTGACACAGGTGCCGGGCTCTATTTGTATACCCAACCCCTCATTTTTTGAGGAATGACATTTTTAATCCCCAACATGACAGATTTTGTTAAACAGATAATGAATTGCTATCCACAGATCACCCCATTTGCAAGTTGACAAATAGCAGAATATAAATGACAACTTTATTCATTATCCTCACAGTCCAGAAGTGCGGAGATATTCAATAAACACCCAAAACTCCCTTGAGCTACTCCAAACCTTGGAGATTCAGGCTGGGCTATCATAGANCCCACCAGACCAGGTTGCTCCAAGCCCCCTCCAACCTGGCCTTGAGCCCCTCCAGGGATGGGGCAGCCACAGCATCTCTGGGCAACCTGGGCCAGGCTCTCACCACCCTCACAGCAAACAAGTTCTTCTCCAGATTTCATCTCAATCTCCCCTCTTTCAGTTTAAAACCCTTCCCTCTTGTCCTGTGGCTCCCCTCCCTGATCAAGAGTCCTTCCCCATCTCTCCTGGAGCCCCTTGAGGGACTGGAAGGGGCTCCAAGGTCTCCCCAGAGCCTTCTCTTCTCCAGGCTGAACCCCCCCAACTCTTCTCAGCCTGTCCTAGTAGCATATGTACTCAAGCCCTGTGACAATCTTTGTAGCCCTCCACCGGACCCTGGCTATTTCCCAGTAAAGCAAGAGAAATCAGCTTCAGTCACCTCCTGAAAAAGGTTCTACCCTAGCTTATTACAAAAACATCGTCTCCATCCCGCGAGGTGCTGGGCAGCCTGGCCGTAAGCCAGCAAAGCACTTACACACACACACGCCCAACTTAAAACACGTGCAGGGTCCCCATCACGCCATCCAACTAATTGCCTTTCTGGATCAGGGCCAAAAAATACTCAACACGTCGTAGATCAAGACCTCGCTGCCAACGCTGACGTCCCCCATACATGCTAATCTCAGGCACGGCAAAATCCGGCAGCCTCCTCGGAGCCTCTTCCCAACTGCTGCTCTATCAGTCAAAACACCAGATAATAACAGATAATTTCTAAACTATTTGTTCTGTCCTAGGAATGAAATGCTTAACAAGAACCCATTCGAGTCCTGATAGATTATGGCACATGGATTAATCACTTATCTCTGCAACTCAGAACTTGCAGGTCAATATTCCCAAATAAATCTCTCTCCACCTCAAAATGCTCCTTTTTTCCTCAATGTCTGCAGAAGACTTTTTTATTTACTGATTAGACAATGACTAAATTGACTTTTTTTGCTGTTCCGCTTTCAGTGAATGGTTCGTAGAAGAACGTCAAAATGGAAATTAAATTTAATTCATCAGATTTTTTTTCTAAACGAAAAACAAAACAGCTTTTCATGCTGCGCTAAAAAGAAAGCCTACCAAAGAGACAGGAGCGCACGAAGTGACCTTAATAAAATGACAACTCAACAAACAAGAATATCAAACTTCTTGAAATCAGGTTACGGAAAAGGTTTTAAATGCTCCTCTAGATCTTCGGAAGCACAAAACCTTCTCTGACCAAATTACTTTCAATTCTTCACAACTGTGTTCAGAGAAGGAAATCATCACCAACACAGAAAATCAATAGGAAGCGTTCCAGACAATAATGCAGCAGCAAGGAAGGAGCAGACAGTAAATTCGGGGAAGATGGAGTTTGAGGAATGAAGAAAACAAGTGAACTATACAACGAAATAGCGACGGAACAGGCTCTGCATCCATCTGACACCCAGAAATAATACGGGCATTCGTTTCATCAACCAGACCATATGAGAATAAAGGTCTAAAAGGATATTACAGGAATAAATCCCCAAAAGATAACAAAGGGTCTATATAAATAACATGACAGAGAATTTAAAAATTAAGCCAAAATCGCATTAATGTTGCCTTTCATGGCCTTCCGTTTAGCACACATTACTCTAAGGCAAATTGTCCACCTTCTTTCACATGAGCAACTTGTCTGAGGTTGGACAGAAACCCAAATGCAGAATCAGGACTGACCCAGGTCATGCTCCAACCTGATGCTCTGTCTCTGCTACAGGGGGTCCCTCTTCAGCCAAGAAGACTCTAAAAATGTTGATTAATGCCCTGGAAAAACAGGGAATTTACAGCCTTTACCCTTCAGATGGAAATACAAGATTTTCTCCTTCCGTGGCAGAAAGCAACAGCAGCAAGTTGATTTTCAGTGTACAACATGCCTAAATATTCATAGTTAAAGAGTATAGCCTTATACCCCACAGTAAAATACAATGTACAGCAGATAATGGACAGTAAAATCACTGGGCAACCCACTCTGGGTGCCCCTGCTTGAACTGGAAGTTTGAACGAGACAACCTTCAGAGGTCCGTGCCAACCTCAACCATTCTGTGAATCTGTGACAATTCTGAGACAGAACGAGGCAGATGGGAAAAAAATAGCAATAATCATGGACGCACAGAATGATTTGGGTTGGAAAGGACCTTAAAGATCATGCAGTTCCAAGGCCCTGCCATGGGCAGGGACACCTCCCACCAGACCAGGTTGCTCAAAGCCCCCTCCAACCTGGCCTTGAACCCCTCCAGGGATGGGGCAGCCACAGCTCCTCTGGGAAACCTGGGACAGGGTCTCACCACCCTCACAGCAAACAAGTTCATCCCAATATATTATCTAAATCTCCCCTCTTTCAGTTTAAAACCCTTCCCCTTCATCCTATGGCTCCCCTCCCTGATCAAGAGTCCCTCCCCATCGCCCCTGGAGCCCTTTTAGGGACTGGAAGGGGCTCTAAGGTCTCCCTGGAGCCTTCTCTTCTCCAGCCCGTCCTCACAGCACATGGATTCCAGCCCTCCCAGCATCTCCATGGCTTCCTCTGGCCCCACTCCAACAGGTCCATGTCCTCCTGATGTTGGTGGCCCCAGAGCTGGAGGCAGCACTGGGGGGGGGTACTGGGGGCAGGGTGGGCTCTCCCCAGAGTGGAGCAGAGGGGCAGAATCCCCCCCTTGCCCTCCTGGCCACGCTGCTGGAGATGCAGCCCAGCGTGCGGGGGGGCTTTCTGGGCTGCCAGAGCACATTTCCAGCCCATGTTGAGCCAAAAACATCAAAATAAAACCCCAAAGTTTCCTTCAAAACAAGACTGAGGCCACTTTACTGATGTTCAAAATGAGCAAGTCATCCCTTGTTGAAAAGAAACTGCAATTTGGACCAAACTTCTTTTGTCCAAAGGGATGGTCAGTCTCCCATCAATTAATGAGCCATTTTCAAGATTGCAAAAATAAGCTGAGGTTCAGCAAATACTTCGTGGAAATCATTTCAGATTCATTAAGTGCACCAAGTCAGCTTTATTCTGCTAAGCCAGCAGATAATTTAAGTGAAGTCTCACAGGCAGCCTTGCTGGCCCTACTTGCAAAACCAAATTAAGCAGGTGCATAAATGCCAACATCATCAGGATCTTACCGAGGTGCTGGGACTGATCTTATTTGAACACACCATCAGACTCCTTAAGCGAGGCAAAAAAGGACAACTACAAACTCAATTACAGCCCGGTGCATCTAAAAAATTTCACATTCACCCCAAAATGATTCACCCCAAGATGATCTTTAAGGTCCCTTCCAACCTGGAAGATTCTGTGATTCTGTGTGATTCTGAAAATGATCAATCTTTCCCTTTAGATGGAAGAGCCGTTGCTTTTTTTTTTTCCCCCCCCCATACACAACACCCCAAAACCCCCCAAATTTGGCCCTCGGAAGCCCAAAAGGAACACCAATCCCTGAAGCTGTTGTCAGCGCAACATCAGCATTTTCCCTGGGCTACGGCAGCTCCTTCAACACCACGCAGAGCCTTTCAAGCAGATAAAGGTGTACAATAAAGATGAGCTCCAAAGGTTTCGATTCTGTGCTCATAAAAGTATTTTAAATAATCTACAGACCTTTAAGAAGGTTTACTTTGCCAGTATGATAGCCAGGACTACAATGAGAAGCTAAAGACATTTTCACCAAGTGGAATACATGGACACCCAATGACAGCAAGCCTTGTTCAATGCGGAAAGGAACTGGAAAGCAGAATCATAGAATGGTTTGTGTTGGAAGGGACCTTAAAGATCATCCAGTGCCACCCCCTGCCATGGGCAGGGACACCTCCCACTAGTCCAAGTTGCTCAAAGCTCCATCCAACCTGGCCTTAAACCCCTCCAGGGATGGGGCAGCCACAGCTTCTCTGGGCAACCTGGGCCAGGCTCTCACCACCCTCACAGCAAACAAGTTCTTCTCCAGATTTCATCTCCATCTCCCCTCTTTCAGTTTAAAACCCTTCCCCCTTGTCCTGTGGCTCCCCTCCCTGACCAAGAGTCCCACCCCAGCTCTCCTGGAGCCCCTTGAGGGACTGGAAGGGGCTCTAAGGTCTCCCTGGAGCCTTCTCTTCTCCAGGCTGAACCCCCCCAACTCTCTCAGCCTGTCCTCACAGGAAAGGGACTGCAGCCCTCCCAGCACCTCCGTGGCCCAGAGAAGTAGAGGACCTCTTCCAAAGATTTTTTCTCCAGAAGATAGCAAAAATTTTACAATTTCACATCAATTTTTGAAAAAGTTTGCTTCACTCCCATTCCACTAGGGAAGGTTTGGGATTATAGAATTGGGATTATAATCATACTACTATTAAATTACCTCTGCATCGAGCTGGAAGAGCTACAAACAGCACCATATATCTCTGACTAAACCATTCAGCATTAACAAGATTATTCTAAGAGTAAAAGCACAAAAAAAACCCACTATAAATACCACCCTCTCCCTTGATCTTGGTCTCCCTTGCCAAACACGCACATGAACACACATGACTTTAGCCGTCCATCCCAGCGCTACATTATGTCTGTGGAGCAGACTCAAGTGCAGATCCAGGAATTATTTGGGAATTGATAAATTGGGACTATATTGAGCAAATACACCACAACTAATACCTGAATCTGCTCCTCTAAAGCTGACTCTGAAACATCTGTCCTGCAAAGCTGCTGGTGTCACAGGGGCCCTTTGAGGGATCATTACTTCTAGACTACTAAAAAATGGTGCTTGTTTGTTTTTTCTCGTTAAAGGTACTGTTTTGTCTTCAGTTTAGGCGACAAAAGCCTCATACTAATCTCCATTCCCCAGCCAGGAAAAAAAAAGAGGAATTTAAATTAATAAATTTCCACCAAATGTAACTGTATTGCTTTACCCTGAGTGGACTTGCTCACTGCACGACTCCTGTTTTCCAGAACTTACCCCTTTAGCAGAGATTCACAGAATCTTCATGGTTGGAATGGACCTTTGAGATCATCGAGTCCAACCATACACACACATAAAAATAAACCTCAACAAACTCAGGCACTAGAGCATGCCCTGAAGTGCCACGTCTACACGCTTCTTAAATACCTCCAGGGATGG
>VXAK01022221.1:89088-115663 GCA_013399435.1 Arenaria interpres
TCCAATCTGCTGCCAAAGCAGGGTCACCCAGAGCAGGTTACACAGAAACGTGTCCAGGCAGGTTTGGAATGTCTCCAGAGAAGGAGACTTCACCCCCCCTCTGGGCAGCCTGTTCCAGTGCTCTGCCACCCTCACAGGAAAGAAGTTCCTCCTCATGTCTAGATGGAACTTCCTGTGTTCAAGTTTGTGCCCATTTCCTCTTCTCCTGTCACTGGGCACCCCTGAAAAAAGACTGGCCCCATCCTCCTGACACCCACCTTTTAAGTATTTATAAGCATTGATCAGATCCCCCCTCAGTCTTCTCTTCTCCAGACTAAAAAGACCCAAGTCCCTCAGCCTTTCCCCATAAGAGAGATGCTCCAGGCCTCTCACCGTGATCCTCTGCTGTACCCTCTCCAGCAGCTGCCTGTCCTTCTGGAACTGGGGAGCCCAGAATGGACACAATACTCCAGATGGACCCTTTTCCATATTAGGATCAAGATGGGCTCTAAAGGAAAGACACCATCGTGAATGAAGGCAAATTATCAAAAGATGCTGAAGTGGGAAAACAATTCAAAGGCGCAATCGTTTATCACTTTGGCAGGTAACGGGGCTGGGAAATGCAGCTTTTCCAACCAGGCACGTGACACACGGCTGAAAACAGCAAGGGAATATAGCACCAAATCACTGCAATGAAGTGAGATCATCCTTTGATTGTGTCCCAGCTAATCATGTGTAAATCTACTGGTTTATTTCATTGTCCTTCGTGAGTGTAAAGGGAAGGATTTTTGAAATTATGCTTAAGGGACCGTTCTGATTTATCTATTTACCGACCCGCTGGGAGGTGTAACTGATTTGGATTATTCTCCCCGTCCTATGCAGCAACTTCCAACTGCTTAAGCCTGGGAGAGAAAATTAACGACGCGATTAACCTTTCTGCAATTAGAATGAATCTACCAAGTGCCAGACATGGGTCCTGTTCGCCCTGTCGTCTTCGGTGTTGCACAAGGCCATGGGTCAGCCCTTGGAAAAGACATCAACCAACCCTTGGTCCTCCACCCTCACCCCTGACCTCCTGCTCTGAGCCTTTTCCAAGGAGGTTCAACGCAAGAGACTCAGCCATCAGCAAAAGCCAGACCGACAGTTCCCCTGTCTATTAAAAAATAAAATAAAAAAAAAAGTTACACCAAGTGTTATTTTTCTTGAAGGTTTACCCCCCTCGAAAATCATGTTATTATAACGCAAAATTAGATCTGGGATTTTCACAAGAATCTAAAGTAATTAGTTGCCCAAGTCCCACTGGATTGCCAACGGAGTTAGATCCTAAATGCCTTTGGCTCTTTCAGAAAACCCCATCCATCACAGAAATTCATAGGGTGGCTCAATAAAAACTACAGAAAAACAAGTAGCAAGTAGAGCACGGCTTCGGAGTTATTTTTACAGCATTTTACAGGGCCCCTCTGTCACGGCTACACTGGGAGTAACAGGCACCACCACCAAGTTTTCCACCAAAAAAGCTTTGGGAAACAACTTTTCACCCACGGAAACCATGGTAAAAATTGACGATGGACATTACTCCACTGTGCAATATTAAAAATAAAAGGCAATGCTCCAGTAAATAGAAACACCAGAACCACATCACTCAAACCCACAGCATCTAAGCTAAGCACACATGTATTTTTCATTCTCTTCTCCTAGTGCTACTATTTGATGTGTTTTAAAGCCTGCTCTATAAATGCAAAGCAGAGGGAGTCCAGCTTTTATTATTGGAAGGAATGAATTAACAATGCAACACATATTACTATTATTTTAATCAGTTTCCAGCTCACAGCTTCACCCAAAGTACACCAACAATCACACATTTCTTAGGCTTTTTCCAGTAAACGAGGACCCCAAAGAGCTTTACAAGGCATTTAATTACATACTAGGAGCAGAGCAACTGTATACAGGCCACATTTAATTAACTAATTCCCTCATCACCCCCTGTTTCTCAGGTGAAGATGGGCTTCCATGGTTCCTAGCATGGACACAGTTACTTTTTTTCTAGTCGTTTGCTTACAAGAAACAATTAACATATCGATTTTAGAATAAACAAAGTGCTCTTTTACATATATACCCTGTATTTTGATAGACATGGATCTTTCCTGTTCTTCAGCTGGATCTTCAACACTGTAACATTTGGAACTACATACAGGGCCGTGCTGAAAGTCCAGATTCAAAGAAGATGGAAGAGAACAATAAAGGGCTTGTCCACAGACCACCACCTACCAACAGCCTTATGACGGGCCATCGACAATTGTATCTGTTGCACAAAATAGGAAGCTTCAACATCCAGCCGTACCAACTGTGATCACTGGCTCATCGATCATAAATACAGCAAGCTAATTTTGCAACGTGGAAGTGAAAAGCAGTCTCGTCAAGCCCAGAAGCTCAAGCCAGATGACCACTGAAAAAAGCCCGGCCCCATCCTCTTGACACCCACCCTTTAAGTATCTATAGGCGTTGATCAGATCCTCGCATCAGCCTTCCCCAAATTAAAAAGACCCAAATCCCTCAGCCTTTCAAGGGAACTGAACTCCCTCCCAGATGGGTTGGGAGTTCCAGGGAGCGCAGCCTGCCAGGGAAAAGGAGTTTGCAGAAACACTGTAGAGTTATTTAGAATTTATGTAAATCCACACACAAAGTTCCATTAGCCACCGCTGCCTCTTGGCCATGCAAAAGTGTGGCCAGCAGGTCGAGGGAGGTCATTCTCCCCCTCTACTCTACACTGGTGAGGCCACAACTGGAATACTGCGTCCAGTTCTGGGCTCCCCAGTTCAAGAGAGACAGGGAACTACTGGAGAGAGTCCAGTGCAGGGCAACAAAGATGATTAAGGGATTAGAGCACCTCCCTGATGAGGAAAGGCTGAGAGAGCTGGGGCTCTTTAGCCTGGACAAGCAAAGACTGAGGGGAGACCTTATTTATGNCATAGATGTACGTGCTAAGAGGTTAGAGAAATACCCACTAACTGATCATGCAAATCAGTATCTCACCCAATAATGCAGAGAAGTGCCTCCTTCACATTTAAAACTGGATTTTTGGCGTCACAAATGAGAAAAGGGTCCAAACCATAGCCTGCCATACCTTTGCATATTGAGAGTTAAAACCAGTTAACGATCAGTAAATTTTCTCCAAAGAGTCCAAAAGGATGTAAAACCAACAAAAACTAGAACTAGATTGTTAACTCCGTGAAAAAACATTACATTTTGCTTTTAGTTCAGGTTAAGTAGTTTTTTTGGTTTTTTTTTGAATGAACAAAAAAAGAAGGAGAACATTTATAATAGAGAAATAAAAATCAGCCCATTCAAGGTCTGCCTGTGTCATAGTGGCACTTCGAAAGCACACGACATCACCGCTTCCTACGAAGAAGCAAAATAGAACAGAGGGATGAAGTGCAATTCAGATTTTTCCATTTCAGCCCCCAGAACAGAGAGAAAGCAGCTTCTCCCAAGTTTCTTTCTGACAAGTCAATAGGGCTATTTTATTTTTTTTAAATTCATGTTTAGATGTCAAAAAATGCTGACTTCCAGTGCCATTACCGGAACACCGCGGAGCGTAACAGAAGGATTCGGGGGCGGAGAGAGGTTGGTTGTTCTCAAAGTTGGGAGTTTGTCATTTCCTGCAAAGTACGGAGGCTGCGAGCTCTTCAGCCTCTCCCAGCCCCGAGATCACCCGTGAATCATCAGCCACTTGCTGGGGGTTTATACATATATATATATATACATATAGTGCCAATGTGTAAGAAGAGCTTGTTCTCTCCCAATTGAGGACTTTAGCTAAAACTTGGTGAAAGCCTTGTATAGCAGAAATCACTCGAGCCAAAGAACAAATGCAAACTAAGTCATTAAGAAAAAAATATTAAGGCCGATTCTAATCTGAAATACTTTTTCAGCGTGTCCTACCAGTCAAGCATCACAGTCCAATCACTTCAGGCTCAAGCCTTCATCATCTACAACCAGAGCTCACATTGACCAGTGAAACGCTCACACATACAGAAACCTAATGACTCAAAATCACCGAGAGCTCTTTCCAGACTCCCTAAATAAAACCACTTCGAAAGGCAACTGGTCGGTACAACCATAAAAAACGTACAAAATCAACAAAATATTGAATCCTGCAGATCAGCAGCAGAACAGTCAACTCTAATTTCTGTTGTCTGCTTTGCATATTCGTGTCCCCATTCTCAGTGGCGCAGAGTACCCATGTCAAGAGCAACAAACAAACAAAAAAAATCTACTCCTACTAAAAATAAGAAAACCCTCAAACAATACACTCCCTCCTCTCCACAGCATCAAACCTGGCACCCCAGAAATAACAGCAATATTTCCAAAGCTTTCAGCTCGTTTCGCTCGTTCAGACATTAGCTCCCCCATGTGTAAAACACAGAATGGCATCACCCTGGTGAGATCAGATGACGAAGCCACTTTGATGCCAAGAAGCACGCTGTGAAGGAGATGTTCCTAAAATGCTTTATGTACACTACTAGTGACACACAACACATTTCAAAGCGGTGCCTGGCTGTCCAGAGCAGCAGCAGTAACAGCTTCCAAGCGTATGTGGACAGACTTACGGTGGCCCTTGCAAGGGACAAGAAGCTGCCGTTGTCCCACCTACAGTATCAGGTCCTCCCAAGTGCTTCTCCATGAAGGCTGCACCTTCTTTTCTGGCTCTGGCCCTGGAGCAGGCCGAGTGTGATGATGAAGAAAGGGAAAGAAGGAAAAAGATGGGGAGAGAGGTTTAAAGGGAGGTCATCCTCCCCTTCTGCTCTGCCCTGGTGAGGCCACATCTGGAACACTGCATCCAGTTCTGGGCTCCCAGTCCAAGAAGGACAGGGAACTGCTGGAGAGAGTCCAGTGGAGGCTGCAAAGATGATCAAGGAAATGGAGCGTTTCTTTGGTGAAGAAAGGCTGAGACACCCGGGGCTGTTCAGCCTGGAGAAGAGAAGACTGAGAGGGGATCTCATCAATGTTGAGCAATATCTAAAGGGTGGGTGGCAAGAGGATGGGGCCAGACTCTTCTCAGTGATGACAGGACAAGGGGCAACAGGCACAAACTGGAAGAGAGGAAATTCCACCTCAACGTGCAGAAAAACTTCTTTCCTTTGAGCATGGCAGAGGCCTAGGATGGGCCGCCCAGGGAGGTGGTGGGGTCTTCTTCTCTGGAGACACTCCAAACCCACCTGGAAACGTTCCTGTGCACCCTGCTCTAGGTGACCCTGCTTTGGCAGAGGGTTTGGACTAGATGGTCTCCAGAGGTCCCTTCCAACCTCTGCCAGCCCATGATTCTGTGTGAGCAAAAAGCAAGCAAAATAAGATAATGGAAAGAGAAATTTAGAAAGGATTTACGCTAATGCAATTCTGTAGTTTTCCACAGCACAAATAATTACTGGAAAAAAAGCATGCGGGCCCCCAGAAAACCAAAAATTGCAATTTCCTATCAGGAAAGAAACAGCAAGAGCTGGTAAACTTCAGGAAAGAAAAAAAAAAAGTAAAGATTCTACCTTACAGTTTTGTAAATGTCACGCATGGCAAACACAGCCAGTCCACAGCACGGGAGCGGAAAGGCTTTTAAGCAAAGCAGTTTCCAAACATTTCCCTGGGATATCGGCTCCTCTCGAACATTAGCAGGAATTTGCCTGCACGAATCCCTCCCGCACCGCCATCAGATTAGACGTCTTGCGGTGAGGACATGATGAGCGTTTGGCCTTTTCCCTTTCACATGGTTTTTACGATGCTCGGAAGAATGCAACTCGCTGCCTTTAAAGCCGGTCACAGAGGGACTACGTGTGAATAAGCTCAGCACATCAAAAGGGACGTGGTTTTATAGTCCTATAAAACATGTCTACAAATGCTGATGAGCTACTTGTAGTCTCTCCTAATTCCAGCTGACAGCAGGAATAAAGCGCAGAGGACATTGATAGCAACCGGGGGGAGAAAAAAAAAAAAGCCAAGCAGTACCTCAGCCCTAACAAAACTGTTCAAGAATCAAGGGAAATGGTTAAAAAGAAAGATATATCCACAGCCAAGCATCCGTTGCGCCTAAATCATCGTGTTAATTAACAGGTTCCATATATTTTCGTGTGTGTGTACTGGCAGCCCAGAAGGCCAACAATATCCTGGCTGCATCAAAAGAAGCATGGCCAGCAGGGTGAGGGGGGGGACTCTGCCCCTCTACTCCACGCTGGGGAGAACCCATCTAGAGTAACGTGTCCAGCTCTGGAGTCCCCAACATCAGAAAGACATGGACCTGTTGGAGCAGGGCCAGAGGAGGCCATGGAGATGCTCCAAGGGCTGGAGCCCCTCTGCTGTGAGGACAGGCTGAGAGAGTTGGCAGGGTTCAGCCTGGAGAAGAGAAGCCTCAAGGGAGAACCTCAGAGCCCCTTCCAGTCCCTCAAGGGGCTCCAGGAGAGATGGGGAGGGACTCTTGATCAGAGAGGGGAGCCATAGGAGGAGGGGGAAAGGTTTGACCCTGAAAGAGGGGAGATTGAGATGAGATCTGGGGAAGAACTTCTTTGCTGTGAGGGTGGTGAGAGCCTGGCCCAGGTTGCCCAGAGAAGCTGTGGCTGCCCCATCCCTGGAGGGGTTCAAGGCCAGGCTGGACGGGGCTTTGAGCAGCCTGGTCTGGTAGGAGGTGGCGTGGGGGTTTGGAACTGGATGATCTTTAAGGTCCCTTCCAACCCAAACCATTCTACAATTCTGTGATAAGATGAAGGTCAAGAAGCAATTTAAAGGTTGGAAATTTTGCAGGCTTTATTTAGAATAGCCATATTCCTGTTGGCAATTTCAAACGTAACCTTCACATCAAGTGTGATGGTCACTTCCAAACCTCCTTAGCACTTGTCAGCCAACTTGCAGCTTTGTAAAAGAAAGGCCTCCAAGTGACATCACGGGGACAAAGGCTGCAAAAAATTCCGTGCTATCAAGTCATATAAATTGGAAAGCCTTTGACAATGGATTCAGAAAGCACAGGTTTCCTTCCAAGTGCCAAATATCAAAGCAGGGAACATGTCGTTCCCCTCGTTCTCTAGTCCCAAACCCTTCCCCATCGCAGACTTTCTCTCAGCCTAACACCTACCAGAGCTGACTCCTACTTTCACAACTAAACAGCTTTGTGAAATTATTTACTGCTGGGACTCTTCACAAGAATTTGCGCACCTTTTTCCTCCTTCAGAAGACAGTCTTTAAGTATATGCTTTCAACACACATGAACGCGCATTGGTTTTAAACTGAAAGAAGGGAGATTGAGATGAGATCTCAGGAAGAACTTCTTTGCTGGGAGGGCGGTGAGAGCCTGGCCCAGGTTGCCCAGAGAAGCTGTGGCTGCCCCATCCCTGGAGGGGTTCCAGGCCAGGTTGGAGGGGGCTTGGAGCAATCTGGTCTGGTGGGAGGTGTCCCTGCCCAGGGCAGGGGCGTTGGAACTGGATGGTTTTTAAGGTCCCTTCCAACCCAAACCATTCTATGATTCTATGAATGTAGCTACTTAAATATCTGAGGCATAAACTCCAAAAAACCCTTAAAATTACAACTTCATAATTCTGCTCAACTATTAAAAGAAAAATCCACCTGAAATGAAGTACGGAGCAGCTGGACGCTCTACAGGACAGACAGAAGAGGATGAGTTGTTTCCTTGCTCACACACCTGCAAACATTTCATCAAATGAGCTAATCCTTTTTAAAATCTCCCACACCGTAAGCTCGGTGAGCTCTTCTGCAATAAACTGCCCAAGTGACCATGCACCATTCAAACAATTCATTTTTATGCAGGGCTTTAGCTCTTTGAACTTTCGAGTAAATGTTAGTGTTTATGAAATACACTGGATCAACAGCTCGGGGATAAAAATCACTCTTGAAATAAAAGCTGTTAACGCAGTTGTATTCGCACAAACGTGTCCTGTGTCACCACGTTAACACAGCGCCCATCAGTTAACGAGGACCATTCCTGGAAAGACAATAATCCAGCGTTGATGGCCAGCTCGACTCTGGACCCCTTCCAGGTTCCTGCTACCGAAGCAATTC
Source organism: Arenaria interpres (assembly GCA_013399435.1). Taxonomy (NCBI): domain Eukaryota; kingdom Metazoa; phylum Chordata; class Aves; order Charadriiformes; family Scolopacidae; genus Arenaria; species Arenaria interpres. The sequence continues at coordinate 97,123 of VXAK01022221.1, forward strand.
AGTTCATTTTAAACACACTTCATTTCAGCCAGAATCATCCAGCCGAAGAGAAAATAGATCAATTTTGCGCATTTCTACTTCATATTCTTTCTTTTTAAAAGGACAGAACGCCTTTGCTATCTCATTCTTTGCCCTTCGCACTGCATAATACATCCCAAAGCTATGAAATCTCTTTGCACTTGCTCACATACTTTATCAAGGCTATTTCAACCATCCCAAATTCCATGAGCGTCTTCTTAAGAGCTTAAGAAAGGTACCAAATTACTGTTTCAAAATATAAGGAGGAGACTTGAATCACTAGGTAAGTTGGAGCCAATCTATCAAACATTTTAACACAGAGGAGAGGTGGGACTGTAAATATCTTCATGGCAAGACCAAAATGGCAAGACATTCTTCATGGCAAGAGACTGGAACAGGTTGCCCAGAGAAGCTGTGGCTGCCCCATCCCTGGAGGGGTTCAAGGCCAGGTTGGAGGGGGCTTGGAGCAACCTGGGCTGGTGGGAGGTGTCCCTGCCCAGGGCACGGGGGTTGGAACTAGATGATCTTTAAGGTCCCTTCCAACTTCAACCATTCTATGATTCTATGAAAATGCAGAGAAATACCTTTCTACGAAATAATCTCATCTCTTCCTAAATTCAGAAAGATGACGCTCTTCCTGGACCACATTCATTCACAGAAATTTTCATGCTTTTAGTATATTTGCAGAAAAAAAAGCTGTGTAACACTGCTGGATTTCTTAATGCATCCTCTGAGCTCACCTCAAATAAGGAACAGAGGGAAAACAACCGCCGAGTGACCTACTCTATTTAAATTCCATTTTTAAATATCACCATTCTGGAGAGCAGAATGCTTTCTCTCCCCCCTTTGTGCACCCAAGATCTACTGAAACTGTCTTTTTCGAAAGCTGCAGACAAATCACTTTCCTGGCCATCGTCCTCTCGGCTAAATGAGAGATGAGCATTAACGAGACAAACCGGTCAGGAATCCAAGGGCATCAGTTCCACACGTTTAAGTCCACTTTAAAGGAACCAGAAAGACTGTCAGGCATGTTATTTTGTGGACAACCAAGAAGCCATTAAATTTCTGTAAAGACTTTCTGAAAAATAATGCTACTTTTGGTTCAAAATACTACCCGGTGACCATCCCAAATGCAACAGCAATTTCATATATCGCTCTGACATTTCAACCAGTATTTGTGGCATATTAACACTGACACCTCTCAGCCAGGAATCTCATTTTACTTTACAAGTATTAACTGCGTCACAAATAGTTCGTTCATCTTTTAAATGCAAAGGTTCAGCTAAAAGAGATTTGATTACTTATTCAAGGACCCACTTATTTAACTGGAGAGTGAAATCACGACTGCGGAGAGGTGCAGAGATACAACAACATCATTCCTAACCTCCCGCTCTTAACACCTCAAGCCATTTTAGGGAGTATTTTTCACGGCTGTCAGACCTGTTCCCAGCCACACAGGGCAAGAGCGAAAACCACCTTTGTTTTTGTGTGAGCGGGTACCTTGAGGTGCTGCTCCAGCAGGAGCTGAGGCTGATGAAAGCTGCAGTTGCCAGGATAAACCCTTTGCTTTGCTTCTTCACAGTGCGTTCCCTCTGGCTCACTCCTGCGCCAACACCGACACAGTTCAAGGACCTGAGCAAGCAGAAACTGCAGGCAACAGAAAACATTGGCCAAATCAACTCCCTCAAATGAGATTACTCATAGGAAAATGGGCAAAACTGCCTGAGCAAGGAAAAGCATCCCGGGCTGTGAAGGAGGAAGAAATGGAATCAGAGCACAGCTGGCTTGGATCCGCCCAGACTGACATGAAGTTACATGAAGGTATGGAAGGGACCTCCGGAGATCATCCAGTCCAACCCCCTGCCAAAGCAGGTCCTCCCAGAGCAGGTCCCACAGGAACATGTCCAGGTGGGTTTGGACTGTCTCCAGAGAAGGAGACTCCACCACCTCTCTGGGCAGCCTCTTCCAGGGCTCTGCCCCCCTCACAGGAAAGAAGGTTCTCCTCATGTTGAGATGGAACTTCCCGTGTTCAAGTTTGTGCCCGTTACCTCTTGTCCTGTCGCTGGGCACCATTGAAGAGTCTTGCCCCATCCTCTTGACAATCCCTGGACTACAAATACTACCACTACAAAAGGAGTGAAGATCCATTCCTTGGAGGCAAATAGCACCAGCCTGAGCTGATAACAGGATCCTGAGCGCACATGGAGATGTCTTTGGGATTTTCTCCAGCAGGGGGGTGCTACACCAAGACAAAAATAGCTGAAAGGGTGATCATCCTGTCACCAGGAAGGTGACACTTCTGAAGAAGCTGAACGAACACTGGTGTTACTCAGCAGGGACAGATGCCCCTCTCCTATCGTGGTATCAAAAAACTGAAAAATAAATCAATATCAAAATATCAATAAATAAATATCAAAATTAAGAAAAAAAAGTGAATGAACTGTTGAAAGGAAGAACCATCACACGGAGTGTGAGTGACTGCTCCAGCACATCCCCCAGCTGTCATTCCCCAACACCAATAAACAAGACCGAAAAGCCTCTACCTGCGCCAAGGAGATTTGAAAAACCTAGACTGAAAAAAAATCAAAATAACACAGAAAAACTACTCTTTACCCAAGTGCACACACCAGTGTGCCTTTCACACAGCACAGCCTTCACGATTTGGACTGAGGTGATGCAGCACATACATCGTATTGTGCCAGGAAAAACTCACAATTCCTTCAACTGCATCGTCCTGAAATAACTACTCATGTCGATACATCGCTAACTGCCGTCGTAACACAGCTCGGTTCTCTTCAGCCGAGTACTTGGTCCTACAGTAATTACACTCTTCAGAAGGATATTCCACCCACTCCTCCACCGAAGAGCTAAATTAGCTCCACGCACAAAATGCCAAGTTAAAATTTAAACAAGTTTCAGACCTCTCCTGTTGGTACAGCAGTATGGCTGCAGGCTAAGCTGGCTGGGGTACAAATAACTTCAAAATGTGTTTTCCTGCTCTAATATTTTGACAAACTGATCTGTTTGTTTGTTTGTTTTCTAGCACTCTAGTCCCCAGCTCTGAAAGGTCACTCTGTCTTCCTCCCGACGAGTTCAGGATTATTTTCCCATTCTCGGAGAAGGTCAAAAAATATATAATATCTGCATGTTCCGTGGAGAAATCTCACACAACATTGAGCCACCTCTCTAATACTACAGCACGGTGCTCGGTGCCGTTCTTGGGAAGCATTCAGAAACCCAGCTACGAAAACAAGCTGCTGAAAACAACATAGAATCATAGAATTGTCCAGGTTGGAAGGGATCTTTAAGATCATGTAGTCCAACCATCAACCTAACACTGACAAAAACCACCACTAAACCACATCCCTTAGCACCACATCTACCTGGCTTTCAAATCGCTCCAGGGATGGTGGCTCCACCACTGCCCTGGGCAGCCTCTTCCAAGGCTTGACAAACCATTCAGTGAAGAAATTTTTCTTAATATCCGTCCTAAACCTTTCCTGGTGGAACCTGCACCCATTTTCTCTTGTCTCATTGCCTGTTCCTTGGGAGAAGAGACCAACCCTCCTTTCAGAGAGCGAGAAGGTCTCCCCTCAGCCTCCTTTTCTCCAGGCTGAACACCCCCAGCTTCCTCAGCCGCTCCTCACAAGACTTGTGCTCCAGACCCCTCACCAGCTCCGTTGCCCTTCTCTGAGCACATTCCAGCACCTCAATGTCTTTCTTGGAGTGAGGGACCCCAAAACTGGACCCAGCACTTGAGGTGGGGCCTCACCAGTGCCCAGCACAGGGGGACACTCAATTCCCACAAAGGACAATTTCCAGCCCATGGTGAATGCACGTTATTACTTCTGTACAGAGCTATAAAGAGATAACCTTGCCGTAACGTATCTCACGTGCAGAGATGCACAACCTACACGTGGAAAAGCTTATCCCTGTGAACTGCAGAGTCACGCGTTATTGTTCTAGCGTGACGAATAAACTTAATTCATTACAATCTGCAGGAACTGCATCATTTTCCTGAGGCACCCCATCATGAACCCGCTTCCTCCAAATTTTCATCCTCCCCCAACAGCAGGCACATTTAAATAAACACTTTTATACTGCTCCCCCTGCCACAAATGTAAGAGCTCTGAAAAAATTATCCTTATTTGGAAAAAAAGGATAGAAATAGTTTAGACTTAGGCTTAAAGGTCCTCTTCTACTTTGAGGTTAAAAAAAAATTAATCCACTTCTATGAAACTAATGTACCAAAAACCCACAAGCTTTTGAACAAAGAATAGGAAGATTTCCTCCTTTCCATGTCAGTCAAGGCTCATCTCTTGCCCTAAACCAGCAAGAGATTATGGATCTTAAAGCGCTGCTTTTATGCACTGAAGAAGCTCTTCTGGAAGATTCTCTGACTCCCTCTGACACCCACTCTGTCGAGGCCAAGAGCAACGAAACTTTCACAAGTGAGTTGTTATATTTTTCTTGGCCCACATTTTATAGAAACTTTGGTCAACTATATTTCTCCTCAACATGGAAACATTCATCCTTTATACGTGCACACCTCTGCATGCTTCCCTATAGGAGTTCTATCAAACGTTGGTTTCGAATAGCCAGTATAACTCACTCCCAATTTCACCCTCAGGAGGAATGAAACCCTCACAAGCTCTCACTGACAAGGGGGAATTACCAGCCTTGTTGTTCTGCTTCACTGAAGATAAAATCTCGGAGGATTCTTACTCCCAAGGCTTTGTCCTCCTGGAGCAAAGTTTGAAGAACTCAAAGGTCTTAATGTTTTTCTAGACCTCCTAGATCACAGAATCCCAGAATGATACGGGGTTGGAAAGGACCTCTGGAGATCATCTAGCCCAACCCCCTGCCCCAGCAGGTCCACCCAGAGCCGGTCCCACAGGAACATGTCCAGGTGGGTTTGGAATGTCTCCAGAGAAGCAGACTCCACCACCTCCCTGGGCAGCCCCTTCCAGGGCTCTGTCACCCTCAAAGTGAAGAAGTTCCTCCTCATGTTTAGATAGAACTTCCTGTGTTCAAGTTTGTGCCCGTTACCTCTTGTCCTGTTGCTGGGCACCACTGGAAAAAGACTGGCCCCATCCTCCTGACACCCATCCTTGAAGTATTTATAGGCGTTGAAGAGTATGATGGCTGATGGTATCACAGGCCAAACCCGTTCCTCATGTCCTTAAGTTTAATTCTTCCCTTTAAACGAGGCCAGACAGCTTCAGTTCCATGACATTCTTGTATTTAGAAAACCCATCATTAACTTCTGGCTGGACATCCCCAATCACATTTTTGAGAGAATACTGAAGGAAGGTGAAAATTTGTATCACAGAGAAAACCCATCAGGATTTCTTTAATAAAGGTAGCAACTCCACTATAAAGATGGGTAAGTGGGTAACGAGTGGATGTGATCAAAGGTCCATACCTTACATTCACCATGTCCAAGAAGTATCTAAATTCACACCATAGACACCGTTGGCCGTATTTGTGCAAGCAAAAAAACCAACCCTGTGTGCATCACTGCACAGTCCCACAAATCTTTAGAGCAACAGCTAAATAGACCCGTCCCCTCCAGTGAAAAAGCGCGTTAGTGCAGGAGGCAGAGAGCATTTTTCAAGAACAGGCCAGAGGTGGAATGACCACCATAAATCTTGCCACCTCTTGTAAATAACGCCGGGCTCATTTCTTTCACCTCCTCCATCAAATACCGGGTGAGGTGTATATCTGCGTACTATATATAAAGGCAATTGCAAAATAAATAAATAAAACCCTCTCATGTGCATGCTTGAGCCTCACAGCAAGAATGAGAGAGCAGACATGTGACAGATGATGGGTCTGCTGCCTGGGAGTCTCAGATACTAAGGTGACAGGCACGGTACCAGAATAAAGCCTAAGCAAGGTACAGCTTCCGTACGCTGCAGTCAAAAATGAGAATCAAAGGAGAATTCCCCGAAAACACGCTGGCAGCAAGTGTCTCAGCTGACTATAACCAAGCCATAATGACAAGAGAAGACAAGCGATTAGAGCTGTGACACTTTCTAAGACAGGCATGACATGGTAACACAGAACAAAAATGTCACTGTTTGAAAGCTTCCGATAAATCACTCAGAAGGCAAAAAGAATCAACCTTTCCGTGCGCCATACGGATGAATCCACAGAAATTTTTTTGCTGATATTTAAGCTCTCTGGAGTTAAACAGTCTGTTACAAACGTGGCCACTTACCAAAAATCAAGACAAATTCCAGCACGGCTCTCTCTTGAGGATGACAGGTATTTTCCAGTATTCTGGATATAAAAACTGTTATAAAATCTGCCCACCTGAGGGACTCTTACCTGCAAGACGTCTTGGATCTTCACCCATACATCAACCATGTCATAGAGCTTGATATCACCATCGTATTGGCTGCAAGGAGAGGCCACCATTTGCTGAAGGTGTCCAAGGACAACAGAATGCGCAGCAGCCACAGCATTGAACTTGTCAAAGAGAAGCTCAAGCAGTTCCAGCAGTAACCTGCAAACCATCAAGAGAACCTCCACTCAGTTTCCAGAAGACACCACAGGCACTGTCACACAGGACATCAGAGCAGCAGGAACAGGAGCCAGAATCACAGAATGGTAGGGGTTGGAAGGGACCTCTGGAGATCCTCTAGTCCAACCCCCTGCCACCAACAGAGTCACTCAGAGCAGTTGGACAGGAACGCATCCAGGCAGGTCTGGAATACCTCCAGAGAAGGAGACTTCACACCCTCTCTGGGCAGCTCCTTCCAGGGCTCTGGCAGTCTCAAAGGAAAGTTTTCCTCACGTTGAGATGGAATTTCCTGCTTTCAAGTTTGTGCCCATTTCCTCTTGTCCTGTCACTGGGCACCACTGAGAAAAGTTTGACCCCCCATCTTCTTGCCACCCACCCTTTAGATATTGCTCAGCATTGATGAGATACCCTCTCAATCTTCTCCAGACTAAACAGCCCCAGGTCTCTCAGCCTTTCCCCATCAGAGAGACGCTCCAATCCCCTGATCATCTGTGTAGCCTCTGCTGGACTCTCAGCACTTCCCTGTCCTTCTTGAACTTGGGGGCCCAGAAGACCATGATGTCACAGACCCTGTTTTGTGACAGATGCTGCGTGCAAGCAGGGAGGTCACCCAGCTTCAAACCCTTCAAACGGCTTCAGGTGACCGACATCAGCTGTCACCAGCTCAGGTTTGGTACCTAAATCCTTCTGAGGATCTTCCTTCTCACTCCCTCCTCTATCTCAAGAGTTGCTTAAATATAATGTGTTCTCTTTGGGGCTACAGGAAAGACAAAACCACCAGTAACTACCCAGTAACTACACTTTGGTACCATGATATTAGAGATCAATTTAAGTTCTCAGATAGAGCTCCAGAGAGGGAGAGAGACAACCCGCTTTTCCCATCAGAAGAAAGTAAGCTTCTCAAGTCAATAAAAATTGACCTACCCATACAAACAGAACACAGGATATTCTTTTTGAATTATGAAATTAGCATTATGGCAGGTTTTAAACAACGCAAAAGATCAGAAACCGAACCTCATCAACTTCAAGGTTTCACTAGTCTATGGAAGGTGCTACAGCGTAACCTCATCTAAATCACTACACTTCACCCGCTCCTACGGCTTCCTTACTGCCCAATTATTGTAATTAATGTACCTTTGCAAAGTCCTAAATATTTTGTGATAAGGCAATGACTCATCACGGTTTTTTTATTATTTGAGAAAAGAAAAATTGTGATGGAGTTCACTGCCGTTTAATGAGCAATTCAAGTACACGCGTAACCCCAACAAAATGTGAGGATAACACTTCCCAAATCCATATGTTTGGCACTTCTAGCTCTGACAGACAGGCTCCATCACATGTCACCGCAGCAGCTTAGGAGTTCCCACACGCTTGCTATGCCTCCCCAGCAGAAGTTGTCGTCCCCAGAGCAGGACAGAAGAGCTGTGGCAGAATCTCCTTCACCACCACACTTCAGTCTTCTGCGTTAGTTAAATACATGTCATATTAAAAATAAAGATGTGTTTATGAGTCGTGGAATCATAGAATCGTCTGGGTTGGAAGGGACCTTTCAGATCATCAAGTCCAACCATCAACACAACACTGACAAAAACCCACCACTAACCCATGTCCCTCAGCACCACGTCTGCCCGGCTTTTAAATACCTCCAGGGATGGGTGACTCCACCACTGCCCTGAGCAGCCTCTTCCAAGGCTTGATAACTCCTTCCATGAAGAAATTTTTCCCAATATCCATCCTAAACCTCCCCTGGTACAAGTTGAGGCTGTTTCCTCTTGTCCTCTTGTCCTATCGCGTGTTACTTGGGAGAAGAGACCAACCTTGACCTTGCTCAACTCTCCTTTCAGGGAGTTGTAGAGAGTGAGAAGGTCTCTCCTCAGCCTCCTTCTTTATGTTTTATGCGTATGTATGTTTGTACGGCACTATATGTACATCTCATAGAATCATAGAATGGTCCAGGCCGGAAGGGACCTCCAAAGGTCATCTAGTCCGACCTCCCCGCAGTCAGCAGGGACACCCCCAACTAGACCAGGTTGCCCAGGGCCTCGTCAAGCCTCACCTTGAATATCCCCAAGGAAGGGGCCTCAACCACCTCCCTGGGCAACCTGTTCCAGTGCTCCACCACCCTCACAGTAAAGAACCTTCTCCTAATCTCCAATCTAAACCTGCTCCCCTCCAGCTTAAAGCCATTGCCCCTCGTCCTGTCACTGCAGGCCTTTGTAAACAGACCCTCCCCAGCCTTCCTGTAGGCCCTCCTCAGGTACTGGAAGGCCGCTATTAGGTCTCCCCAGATCCTCCTCTTCTCCAGGCTGAACAGCCCCAGCTCCCTCAGCCTCAGCAGAGGTGCTCCAACCCCCCGATCATCCTCGTGGCCCCAATCTCACAGGACTCAAAAGAAACACAGGGACATTATTATTGCCATACCTTCAGTGACTATAGAACTAAGACACGTATTTAAGCAATCCAAAAGAAACTGGTGTGTATATCAATTTTCTTCCCATTTAAGTACAGGAATAAATGCCTCAAGAAAAGTGCTGCTGGTACTACGAGAGAAAACACTGCTTTTTTACAGGTCTTTACAACCTAAAGATACTGGTAGGGCATAAAAAGAAGAAGTGGAAGAAAAGCCATTATTCTCTTCCATTTAGGATTTGCATAAAGCTTAATAACTGTCCTCCTTCCCTACCTCCTGTCAGTCCAGCACCAGTGCTACCAGTGAAGGAACCAGGACAACGTTCAGGTGAGGCTGCCTCAAAAACACCCTCCATCGCTGTTAAGGGAGTATTTTCTCCAACCCACGCTAGGACACAGGAGAGGAAACTAGTGCTTTGACAGCCCCTAAGAGACATATAGAACTTCTCACAGCAAGAGACAGAGAGGCAGCCAGGGCAAGTGGCCCGTCGGCCAAGAGCCAGGCAAAAATAGGAGGAAAACCAGCTGTAGAACAATTTGGAGAGAGGAGGAAGGTCATTTCAGGGGAACATATAAACAGCCTGGGTTGAAATCACAAAAAAAGATAATGTTATGGGAGCAAATTAATTATATGCCACTGAGAAAATTTGTCAGTGCAAGCCCAACTTCTGCTAACACCCCATTACTAATAAAAATTTAATTATCCGTACACCTCCTTGGTGCCCCAGGAAAGTACAATTTCGCAAAACTGAACTAACCGGATATTCTGACAAATTCAGTTTTATTATCCCTAGGTGAGCCTGACCTCACATTAACAACTCGTTTATGGAGTCATTACTAAAACAGTATTATACCAAACAGAATTATTTGGTTTTAAATCCCAACATCTTCCCATTCTCATGCTACAGACCGACAGATGTGACATCTCTCCCATCCACCTCCTTCGGTGGCGCTAAGTACCTCCCCATCACATTTTCCATTCTCAACCACATCCTATTTCCACCTCTCCCTCTTTTCAAATTAGTCACCACCGCTTATCTTAATTTTTCTTTTCTCTAAAAGTCTTCTAAATCTGTCAGGTCTTTTTTGAAACAAGGTGACCCAGGAGAGACACAGACACAGTCGGTGTCAGGCAGCCAACAAGACAAAACAGCATAAAATAATATGGCCTAGATTTTATGCATTCGGGGTTGCAGCACTGGGTGACCTACGCAGAACACGGACCGGGAATGACAGGAGACTGGTTTAGGCAATTTGTCAAAGCAATCTCATAACCCCTTCCCCGAGAAATATGGTAAATATGTGGAGAGACGGTGACACACACCCGGAAGCGTCTCCTCTTGTCCGGGCAATGACGGAGAATGAAGTGATGCAGAGTGACTGCTGGCACCTGATTGAGGACGCTAATGACAATTCATGCATTTTAGCAGCAATAATGTCCTTTGTCTGCTCAGAGTGTTAGCACGTATATAATTTCTGTATTTATTTTAAAGCCTCGAGATGAGGGGAAAAAAAGCCAGAAGTGTGTTATGGACAAATACGGAAAAGTGCATTGAATCCACTCAATAGGATTTAGTAGCAAAATTCCCAATACGCTTCCTCTTCTTGGGCCGATTTTCATCCCTTGCCCCATCCCTGGAGGGGTTCAAGGCCAGGTTGGATGGGGCTTGGAGCAACCTGGTCTGGTGGGAGGTGTCCCTGGCCCAGGGCAGGGGGGTTGGAACTGGATGATCTTTAAGGTTCCTTCCAACAGGAACCATTCTATGATTCAACTAGAAGGAAAGCCATGGCAATGCATCCCTACCAAAATCTCGGCCCATAAATGTGGCCCTCAAGTAGGCATATGTCCACATTATTATTATTCTTCTGAATTCAATGGCCTTCCATAATTCAGGAGAGCCACAGGTCCATTAAGATCTAGCAGTACTCCAAGCTAAGGCAACATGGCCTCTTCTACGATACCTTGTCCTCCACAACCCAAGATATATATTTCTAAACATGCAGACATTAAGCGTGCTCTAATAAGCCTCTCATTAAGGACAACTCAACAGCAATTCTGTCTTTTAGTCATTTTTCATCAACTTGTTCCAAACACAGATATCTACACATTTTAGAACTTACCTAGACTTTGAAAAAAGGGCACTTAAAGCCAAGGTCAGCTGTGACTAGGTGAGACTCAAACATAGTTTTCAAAATTATTTTCCACCAGTGACAGGGAACAACTAGGAACCTATTGCTGCCCTTTATGGGGTTTTACTATCTCCGTATCATTCACATTTCATGAGGGTAAATGAAGACCCTCATGAAATATAAACCCTCATTAGTAAAGAGGGTTTATATTCAAAGCAAAGTATCTGTCAGCCAAAGATGTTCCTAACCACGTCCCTTATCCTACGTGACTGCATCTGTGTTGCATTTTTAGGAAACCTAAAGATCAGTTGTATTAAAGGGCCATGTAAGTCTGGTTTCTGTGACCCCACTGGTGAAAAAACATTACCTGAAAGTGTCCTTAGTCAAGCTAGTGTCATCTTCAGTGAATGAGCCCTTCTAATTTCACACCAACTCTCTACTCAGAGAGACCAAGTGCTCAAATCAAAGGACAACACACCCATGACCGAATGGGCCACACATTATCCACATTGTCATCACTGCTCACTCTCATGGGCATGCTTATTAAGATGCCTGGTGCAAGCTTAGAGGAGCTATGCGTCTTCTACATGAGAAAATAGACATCATGAAGCTCTGAAGAGCTGATCCAAGAGCCCACTGCTTGTAGATCTATGAGGAGAGCACCCGGAGAGGCGTAAAAGACACCATTACTCCCTGGGAACTAGTTGCTTTAGAGTCATAACAACAAGAGAATTCTCGATGTTAAAAATTTGGGGGCAATTCATAATTGTTCTATGTACAAATGTAAAAAGTGGTGGCACAAGTCAATATGGAAAAGCTCGTAGAATCACAGATTTGTTTTGGTTGGAAAAGACCTTTAAGATCATCAAGTCCAACCGTTAACCCAGCACTGCTGAAACCACCACTAAATCACGTCTCTCAGCACCACGTCTACATGTCTTTTAGATACCTCCAGGGATGCACACTAGGCAAGAAGGCAAAAGGCAATCAAATTATGAAATTATCAAATCAAAAATAAGACAAATGCAATGTCAGTGTCTCATCTCTTCAGACTCAGTGACTGTACAGACGTACAACTTTTCTGGCCAGGCTCTAAAAGTTATTTCTCTTTTGTACAATAAAAGGGCTCAACATAACTTTTATATTAGGTCCCCAAAAGAATTACACCAGACCCTCCACAAGCAGATTATCAGCTTCATCCTCGAGCGCAGGGAAACGCCACCCTTTTCATATGGAAAAAAAATAAATAAGAGCCAACCATTGAGAGCCACCACACAGCGATGAAGCTGAATAGAGACACCGAGCTTGGTGATAGAGACGAAGAAGCATCCAAGTGTGACCGGTTTTAAGGTGAACTGAAAAACATTTTACTCACCGAATCCTGAGGTCAAGCCAGCACCGGGGCCGACAGCCTAATGAATAGTTAAGCAGTTTCAGGCACTGCATCCTGCTCAAATTTGGGGTCTTACGGAGCTCTCTTGAAATAGGAGGACCTTGTTGTTCAGATTTATTTTTTTCTTGACAGCAGGGAAGTCACTTAGTTTTGATTTAAAACTGTAGCTAATTTAAGGGGCGGCATACCTTTCCATACTATAATTTATTCTTTTCAGTATAAATGAATTCACCTGCTTGATGTAAACTTCCCACGTGATTTAGGTTTAGAATTAGTTCTAATTATCTCCTTATTCAACAAGAATTCATGACACATTCCATAGCTCTAGAATATGAGAATCTTAAAGGCTCACAAACTACTGTTAAATACTTTCCAAAACCCATTAAACTTCTTTGTACCTTACCCAAACCTCTGGGCAGGTTAATGTCATTAAAATATGATCTGCTCAAATTTATCGATTTCAATGGACAATTAGTAGCCAACGAATCTCTCAAGACTGATTAATAAAACAAGTACCGAGTGTATGTTATGCTCCATCTCGCCATCAGAAACTAAAATTCTGCCTTCTGACCCACTCAAAAAGCTTGTCATAATTTCACCAAGTTATCAGTACCATAATGCTATCATTTCTTCAAAATATAATTGTTTCCACAGCAATGATAATTACAGGAATTTAAAAAAAAAAGAAGTCTTTATCAAGTTAAAGTTTTTCTTGGGAGTGATTTTCCGCGACAAATATTACATATAATGAAGACACGAATTTTTGTTTTAATTTTTCTTTTCTGCCATTAATTCCCATTTGGACAGTGATCATTACAACGTGCAGTATCACAAATTAGAATTTCAGCTAGAAGTGATAGCCAATCCTTACGGAGTCCTATTTTCCAAAGAACAGCTCTAGTGAATCCTGAAGAACAGCAGACACAGTTCTCGGTTGGCTTCCACACCTTGCTATTAACGCAAATGGGGCTGCAAGCCAATTAGAAACGTGGCCATTTATTTACTGATATAATTAGTTCCATATATGATTTCAAAGAATTGCACCTGCATCAGCTTAATTGGACTCTGCTACAAATAAATAACTGAGCTGAAACTTCTCTTTCCAAGTCATATTAGAGAGGAACTTACAAATCTCTTCAGTGTGAAGCCATGATTCAGTGCAACACAAGATAGTATTTGTTTTGGCACCAGGTTTTCTTTACACCATACAGACCAGCGATCTGAGACAGCATTACAGTCCAATCTGGTGTAAAGATGCTTAAAAAGAAAGGTCGGGTTAAAATAAAATAAAAACCAAGTGCTTAACGTTATGCACCCCCTACTAGTTAAATAATGGTGGCTTCTACCGTGCTTCCAGAAGCCTTCCAGTCTCTACAAGGGGTTACAGGAGGGATGGGAGCCAAAGGATGAGGGGAAATGGTTTCAAACTGAAAGAGGGGAGATTTAGATGAGATCTCAGGAAGAAATTCTTTGCTGTGAAGGTGGCGAGACCCTGGCTCAGGTTGCCCAGAGAAGCTGTGGCTGCCCCATCCCTGGAGGGGTTCAAGGCCAGGTTGGATGGGGCTTTGAGCAACCTGGTCTGGTGGGAGGTGTCCCTGCCCCGTGCAGGGGGATTGGAACTGGATGATCTTTAGGGTCCCATCCAACCTAAACCATTCTAAGATTCTACGATTCCACCCTCAAAACAGCATTTCAAACGTGTTTAGTCAAAACATTTTCTTCTAGAGCCAAGCACAGAAGGAAGCATCTCCCTTTCCCACATTATAAGAGAAGCAAAAACGCCTCCCCTTTCTGAACACGTTTCTTCAATTCCCAAGCTTTTTGGGTGCTCAAGGCACATCAGTGAGACACAGGTTTTTCAAGAAAATTGTCCCATTTCAGATCTCTGCTACTGCCAAAGTGTTATTGCGATTCCTTCAAATTGAAATTAAGAGATACGACACCCTTCTCCAGTCATTTTTTTTGGCAACAATCAAGGTTCAGTGGTTGAAATGTCCTTACCTGGGCTGATTTTCCTGAGACAGGTTCTCCCCTCTCTGGTAACCATTGTCTGCCACCTGGGTTGTGGATCGCTTCACGATCTGCTTGAGTTCTTGTTCTAAGCGATCCTGGATGGCTTTCACCGTTTCAGGGATCTTCTTCAGCTTGGCCAGCCCTTTGATGAGTATGCCCATGAAGACAGCGCTGTTCTCCTCTGGATCCAGTTCCGTATCATCTTTAATTTCCAGAAGGCTTGTTTCGCGCACTGGAATAGATCAGAAAAGGCTTAATTCAAGATTTAAACTATTAAAACCAACACTTAGTACCTTGCAGAAACAGCATATAAACCCCTTTGCCTTCAGAGAACTCCCACCACTTTGAGCAACCAAGGAATAAACCAGAAAACCAGCAACACTCAGATTTTGGGGGGAAACAGTGGATATTTTTATTTGCTTGGGGGGTTCCCTATACATAAACACAACACTCCACACATTTGATTTACTTAGAAACAGAGACCATGGTATAAGCTACATATTGGAATGGGAGCGTAATTAAGATTATCCATAAATGAGAGGGTATTATAGCACTACAAATCCCCCACGTGTGTTTCACGGAGCTAAAATCCCTAAATTTCTAACCCAGCTGTTTTCCTTCGTTATACTCTTCACGAGAGAGGAATTTTCATTATAAACATTAACAAGCTTTAAAGATTTCTGAGGAATTCGGCAAAGTTTACACTGACAAAGCGAATGATTGTTCGATATCCAATTCTGCTTTATTACGCCTGCCAAGGGGTTGATGAAGTTACTCGAATCTTTTCACAAGGCTTCCAGAAAGGAAAAGGGAGAGAAATTAGAGAGGATGCTGTGGATACAGCGCTCCTGAAGTAACAGGGATGGCACAGGGAGAAATTCTGTTGCTAAGCGACAAGGAAGAGAAAGGCACGGGGTACTATGCTTGTTTTAAGTACGTTCATTAATCAACATTTCTTAATTTACAGATAACACCCAGCAACAACAAAAGGATGCCTCTCTTAAAGCCTGGCTGAAACATTTAATAAATATATTCAAACACTTGTGTGAATAAGTGTCTTCAAGGCAAAATCAACTCAAGCATCTTGGAAAGTCTACAGCCAGGCTCGGTGACAGCCGGGGCGGCAGCACGGGGACAAATGGCGCTAAAGGATACGGCTGAAGCTGTGCCATCCACCAAACCATGCCCATACTGCGGAGAAATTAAAACCTAAAGGCTGCTTCATCTTACTGGGACTGAACTCCGGTAAGGGCTGGTGGATGACAGATGATTCCCATGGCTTCTACCGCTCAACGGACTTTTTTTTTTTTACTGAAATCAAAATTTCTCCGAGAACCCGAATAAATGTCAAAATATCCACCAGAAGGATTTAAATGATGTGGCAGAAATGAAAAATGGCACCTCGCGAGTAGCACGCAGCCCTGTAGCTGTCTAAAGCTATGACACTCTGAGCACAGGAGCATCAGCACGGCCCAAGTTAGCGCAAGATCAAGGAAACAATGTCCCAGAGATCCCGTACGGCGCCACTTCATAAACAGCACCACGATAAACGGGTAACACTTATTTCAGCATCAGCTCACCCCAGCCTCCACGGCAGAGATTGTTTCTTTCCATCGGTCTCATCCCAAACACGGCACCTGTTGGAGCAGGGCCAGAGGAGGCCACAGAGATGCTGGGAGGGCTGGAGCCCCTCTGCTGGGAGGACAGGCTGAGAGAGTTGGGGGGTTCAGCCTGGAGAAGAGAAGCCTCAAGGGAGACCTCAGAGCCCCTTCCAGTCCCTAAAGGGGCTCCAGGAGAGATGGGGAGGGACTCTTGATCAGGGAGGGGAGCCATAGGACAAGGGGGAAGGGTTTGACACTGAAAGAGGGGAGATGGAGATGAGATCTCAGGAAGAAATTCTTTGCTGTGAGGGTGGTGAGAGCCTGGCCCAGGTTGCCCAGAGAAGCTGTGGCTGCCCCAGCCCTAGAGGGGTTCAAGGCCAGGCTGGATGGGGCTTGGAGCAACCTGCTCTGGTGGGAGGTGTCCCTGCCCAGGGCAGGGGGGTTGGAACTGGGTGATCTTTAAGGTCCATTCCAACCCAAACCATTCCGTGATTCTTTGAACTCCAGCTCAAACCAAATTCACCGTTCAACCGCTCTCACGATTCAACCTGGAGCAGCAGCAACGCTCCCAGGTGAGATGGAGGTGAGAATGGGTTCTGTGAGGTCATCACACATCACAACGGAGAATGAAATCACTTTTCAGGTAATCAACATCAGCAAGATCAGTGCTTTTTTCCTCTCTAACACACACTTCATTCAATTATTTTTTAGGCAAGTTCTGGGGCAAGCAATTAGAAACCTGTCCTGGTTTGAGCGACACAGGACTAACTTCTAACACCAGGGAAAACTGCACTTTTAGAAGACTCTAGTGACTGAATTCTGAAAATATTTACTTTATAGCCAGCTATGATGTGTAGGATTCAAGGTCTCAGTGTTCTCGAGCTTTGCAGGTGTAGGGATGAGGAGCGAGACCCGAGCACTCGACCCAAGCTGACAGCTGGATTGTTTCATACCATGAACATCACATTCAATATAAATTAGAAAGTTTGCTGAAAAGTTTCTCTCTCTCCCTTGATGGCTGGGATCGTGAGAACTCCTTGCCCAAGTGCCAGACCTTTGAGCCCTTTCCTTCCTCCCAAAGCCACAGCACTTGCAGTGTCCCACGTTGGCTGTCCCTGCTGGGAGTGCACGGCTTCCTGTGATGCAATGGGCTGGGATAGTAATATAAAATACACAAGGACTGTCAGTATTAATTGTGATAATTGGTTGGACTCGATCTCAAAGGTCCCTTCCAACCATGAATATTCTGTGATTCTGTGAATACTANGGTTGGACTCGATCTCAAAGGTCCCTTCCAACCATGAATATTCTGTGATTCTGTGAATACTAGTTCTTTATTATTATTGTTAATTATTTCATCTTATCCTTATAAATCTGTTCATATTTCAACACTTATGTTTCCTTGTTTTCCTCTATTCCTCTTCCCGGGTGCGGAGGGATCACCGGGTGATAGAATAATTGCCTAAATGACAGTAAATTCTTATGGGTTTTCTCAAACCACAACAAACCTCAGAACGCGTTAATTAAAAAAAAAAAAAAAAAGAAAGAAAAAAGAACAAAAATAGAGGAGATAATTCAAACACCCATAAGCAATAATGCCAGTTTGAAGTTAAAAACTGGACACACACGTATTTCTGCTCAAAACTCTCCTCTGTCACACCCCTTTCACCCCAGGAGGCTGCCAAGCACTTTATGCGCCACGTCCATGCTCAACCCACTTCATTAATGCTACTTGTTATTCTCAAAAAAAAAACCAAGACCCTCCACAGCATGCCAGGCACAAACACAAAACGAGCTCTTTGGAACAAGAACTGTTCAAGCAAAGAAAAAGAACAAAAGAACACGAAAAAGACAACACTGGAAAAATAGATGAAGAAAGGTTTTAACTTATTGTTTAAAAAAAACCAACAATAAACCACCAAAAAAACCACCACCAAATATCTTGTTCCTCTGAATTCAACGCGAAGATGTCACCGCCTTGGAGAGGACAGGTCCCCATCATTACGCCGCAGCCCCTTCGTAAGCAGCCTGGGAATTATTCTTAATATCACACAACGAAAACCCAAGAGGGAGGAAAAGCTGCTGTATCCAAATGCGAGGACAGCGTTTAAGAGGCCCAAAGGCAGCGATCTCGTCAAGAACTCTGCCAGCAATCCGAAGATGAACTCTTGTCATGGTTTCAGCCAAATTTACCAAAACCAGACTGACAGATGGCCCTTCCCTCCCTCCCCCTCCCAACAGAGAGGAGAGGAAGAGATAAGGAGATTCAAAAGTTTAGAATGAACTAAACTACATTAATGAAGAATTAATATTAAAAAAGAAGAAAATAATGAAGTAGATGCAATGTATACAAAACCGTATCAAGCTCCCAGGATGACAGTCCCATCACCGACAGGCACTGTGTGTGTGTGTCGCTGGACGCAGCGATGGATGAGAACTGGGTTCCAG
>VXAK01022222.1:327-10713 GCA_013399435.1 Arenaria interpres
AAAGAGTAACTCATGGATGTTTCTGTAAAAAAATGCTACTTTGTTAAAGAGGTACTGTTCTGTCTTTTGGCTACCGCTGAAAGTGAAGTGAAACCAGAAACCTCCAACATTGAGACAAATGCCGGTATTGTCACAGTCATTAAAGTAAGATTAGATGACTCAAGAGTATTGTGGTAAATATGGTAATTCAACATTAATGCAAGAAGACCATATGTGGGCTAAGACAGGATAAAACAATTTGTTCTTTCAGTTTTATAGTTAATTTTGTTGTTGTTGTTGTTCTAAAACCAGTAATGTGTTGTTTTGGTTTCTGAGATGGCTTGGAGGACATTAGTTTTATTGTGGAGTAAATTTGGGTTTTTTTGCTTGTTGCTGCTTGAGGGTTAATAGTAAACAAAAATGCTCCAAATCTGTGAGTGTAGATGCTTAAAAATTAAGCTTGTGTTTATATAGCTTATTGAATCAATAATTAATTCTCAGAATGGAAATGAAAACCATTGTAAAAGACAAAGGGAAATGATTTAGTTACAATTATGGGCAGGATAATAAAAAAAGTTGAAGGACTGCTTTTGCAAGCATACGGATAAAACATGCTGTGTAGAAAAACTATGGATACAAGGAATCATTAATACAGCAGCAGGAAAAACTCCTGATAGTCAGTAGAAGGTAGATAATTGTAACAATCTGTCCAAATATTTCACTATAAATTAGCTGAAAAGGAGTTATGATGAAGAACGACTAGGATCACAGTTCATTGAACAGTTCAACGTAATTGAGTTTCTGAAGTGATAAGATATGGATTAAGGGCTCAACTTTATTGGGTCAAAGGACTAATTGTCCTTTAAAGGTGAAATTTCACGAGGTGGCTGAGCTAATCTAACAAGGAGTGGGGTGAGGGAATGACTGCCACTTTTAGCTGCAACAATTGCCTGTTATCTGGTGAGTTCTCTCCTTTCTAAAATTTTAACCACTATAATGCCATGCAGCTTCCAGAGGGAAGTGGAAAAACTGTGTAAGTCAGGAGAAAAATCCCCACAAGATTCTGGGGTAGAACTAGGCAGGAAAAATAAAAAAGGAGAATTTATTTAGCCTAAGTGGACACCATAGCAGTTGAAAAACTCAGATATGCATTGCTTAACCAAAACACATGAAAGGTCTTGTTATGTTTATAGGAATTAATATCTTTCATATAATTGACTCCTTACTTGAATAAATAGCCATTGGGTATAGGTTGAGTAGGGAGTTCAAAATTTGGGTGACTATACATATATGCAAAGTTTCCATGCAAATTGCGTAATATAGACAATATGATTGTCTATGGCTTTATGGTACTGGGAAAAATATCAGTGGAGATTTTCCCCACATTCTGCTTTCTTTTTCCATTAGAGTGGAAATTGTGGAATACTTTTAATTTTCCTATTTATCACCTTGTTTGAAGTGTCAGTTCCAAACCTTAAAAATTGCCAAAAGCAAAGTGAATGCTGCTGTGAATTGTTCTTGTTGCCAAATGGCAACTTTCCTTTTGCAGGGACAGGGAGGGGAATTGGACTTAACTGGTTGTATTTTTTGTTTGCTTTTGAAAAGTGATTTAATGTTGTGTTGAAATTGCTGTTTGGGTATGAAATCCATTTAATTCTTCACATTATCTGCACCAATAGTCTTCTGAATTGAGGAAACAATAATCGTCTTTTAACATGCAGAGGGATAAACTGCTGCCCAGCTGTCATGAAAGGTGTCAGCTGTACCCAAATCCTCCATTATTTCCCTCAAAAGAGTTTTGGTGTCCACTGTTGATTTATAATCACATCAAATTGTGTGCATATGAGCTATTTCATGCCTTAGAAATATTTGCCAAATTTTTCCTCTCTTTCTGGAGCAAATCCAGAAATTTTACAGAAAGTTCAGTAAGCAAAGCCTTCTACTTTACTTTTAGTATTTTGTGTTATTGGTGATTGTTAGACAAACATAGTATCCAAAGATCATACCCTAGGTTAGGATTCCCTTTTTGGCATCCCTGGTATGAAGACTGATGTGCAGAAAAACAGTCTTGGTTTCATGAACTTTGCAGCCTAAATAGGCTGTGCAGAAGGTAGGGGAGAGTAAGAAAGAATAGGAGTGATTTTCCATCTCACTACCTAACTGTTACACAGATGACCAAAACTTAAGTCATCTGTCAGCCAAGTGCTGTATCCCTACACTAATTTGCTTCTAGGTAAATTTAACAGAACTATCTCTGTCAGTATGATTCTTTTTTTGAAGTAAGAAATATAACCTGAAGCAATAGTGCAATTGTTGATAATGGGAACAACAGAAATATAAATTACAAATGTAAATTGCAGTTTTTAGCATTATAAAAATGCATGTCCAGGTGGGGTTTTAAAATTTACAATGCTGTTCAGGAATACTTTTTTTCTCCTTTCCTTTCTGGGAGCCTCATCTTGTTTAGTGGCATGTATCCTATGGGTCAGAAGATTCTCTAAGCAATATATGGTGTTTTCAGATCTTCAAGAATGTGGAATGCATTTTAAGACAGGCTGTGGTTATATGACAGTATTTGAATCAAAGTGTATCTTAGAATTTTATTTTTTTTTTAAATAGAAATACATTTTGAAAAGCAACAGCCATACTAAAGTGTTAAAATCAGAGTCCCTAAAGTCCAGCACCAGAGGTATTTTGCTTCTTGAGACCATATCTAATGTTTTTATGAGACTTAGCACATTCTTCAGAAACTCTTACCATGAGGTAAATCTTAATGATATTTCTGGGCTGGTGGTGATGGTTTTCTCCTAGCAGGAAGGAGCATTTGCAGCAGATGTGTATATTTATATGTCTATTCAGGAAGGAAACACAGGACTCTACCCTTCATCTGGCTTGACAAAGTTAAAGGATATAGTTGAAACAGTGCACACAAACAGCTGCCTGTAGCCAATCCACAAGTTAGTTTGAATAGTTTTTTTTGTCTAAAATGTGTGCTCCATAGAAGCACCTTCAGAATTTGTAGTTATGATTCTGAGAACATAATTTCATATCTGTTTCAAGATACGCAGCTATTAAATTTTGGTTCAGGGTTTTTTGTGTGTTTTTTGTTTGTTTGGTTTGTTTGTTTGTTGTGTTTTCTTACACTGTTCATTTACTTTACAGTATAGTAATACTAGTAGGAGAAAATAAGTTTAAAGCTCTAATTTGCCTGTCTGAAGTCTATGCCATATAAACAATTCATTTTGACCCAACATCTGCTTAGTGTTTTCACCTTTTGAAAATAGGTTATTAGAGTAGCTACAGCATACAAACATCATTTATAGAGTAACAGGGGAAAATACCAGATGGTATTTTGCCATAACAGTGTGGTTACTTCAAAGCTAGTGACATTGCTGCTACTGTGTAGTATCCTGGTCATGTAGCTAATGAAAACACAGATCCCTGCTGTGCTTAATTTGTCTGATGTTTCTATAAATGGTGCAAAAACTCATTAGCATTATAATGCTTTGCGCAGGCCTGCAAGTTCTATGTTTTTTCTATTTCTTGATAGCATCTTTGTGGATTTTTAATACTACATGTACACATCTTTTTGTACCGTGTGCACTGTCTAGTGGAGTTACAATATACACTTCTCAAAGTCACTCATTAACACTGCAAATCAATTAATAACTATACACACTTCTTACTATTTTTACATTATTGTATCAGAATAGAAAGACGTAGAGTCTTCTGACATGTAATTGAGAAAAAATATTTAGTCATCTGAGGAAACAAAAAATTGTTTTCAAAACAGAGGTAATGAGAGGTAGTAGGATCATTGCCAACATTTTCCACCCTTTCAGACAACTCAAAAGTGGGAGGAGTGCTTGGTAGACCAGAGAATTTTGTTGCCATTCAGAATTTTGCTGCCATTTTGTGGCTCGACAAGCTGGATAAATGAACAGAGAGGACTCTCATAGATTTCAGTAAAGGGAATGCAAGGTCCTGCATCTGAGGAGGAACAACCCCAGTTAATAATTGCCTGAAAAGCAGATTTGCAGAGAAGGTACTGGTGGACAAGAAGTTGACCGTGAACCAGCAATGCACTGTCATTGCAAATCACTCCAACAGTTGCATTAGGGCTGCATTAGGAAGACCGTTGCCAGCAGGTCAAGTGAAGTGATCCTTCCTCATTACTCAGCCCTGCTCCACTTAGCTGAGGCCACAACTGGACTGCTGAGTCCGGTTCTGGGCTCTCCATTAAAAGTGAGTAAATGAATGTACTGGAATGAGTCAGGTAAAAGCCACAAAGATGGTGAAGGAACTGGAACATCTGTCATACATGGAGAGACTTGGAACTGTTTAACCTAGAGAAGGGAAGGAAAGGCTCAGGAAGGATCCTTTCAATGTGTATAAATCCCTGGTGGGAGGAAGTAAAGACAATAGAGCCAGACTCTTGTCTATAGTGCCCAGTTACAGAACAAGTGTCAGTGGCCACAAACCTGGAATACAGGAAATTCCACCTGAATTTAAGAAAATACTTTTTTACTGTGAGGGTGGTTGAACAATGGAAACGCTTGCCCAGGCTGGTTGTGGAGTCATCATCCTTGGAGATATTCAAAATTTGCTTGGACACTGTCGTGGGCAACCTACTATGGGTAACCCTGCTTGAAAAGGAGGGTTGGATAGAGTATATCCACAGGTCCCTTTGAACCTCAACTGTTCTGTGTTTGGGCATGGATAAGAAGTCATGGAAGACATGCAGGTAGATGTTAGGCACTACCGATGTTTTTTTTCTTGTTGGATTCCTACTCTTACTGGAATTCTCCTCAATGCTTTAGTTGGTGATTTCAAAGTTTGCATAACTTTGTTTCTTACAATTAAACATTTCAATTTTGTGCAAATAATGGAAAGCACCTACACAAATATTTCAAAGGTTGGAAAATCAGCCATACAATGGAAGACCAAAGGAACTCAGTTTCTCAACACTAGAGTTAAAAGGTGACTTGATCATAACTACTTACAACTCATGCTCACAGTCTCACTTTCATATCTTTTAAATCTGTATGCTGTATGCTATTCTCTGTCCTCAACCATTAAGGGATATGAAATATTTATTGGTGCTTTGAAAACTATTTGCAGTAATATAATAAACTATTTTAGCACTAGAGATGGCAAATATTGTCAGCCAATATGGTGGAAATCATATTCTAACACGTACTATGACTGCACACAAGATTGGGAAGTAATAACAAATCACCTCATTTTTAAGATGCAAGTGTTTTACAGCTTGAAAATGCCTATGACTCTGCCTACGACTCTAGTGACAGAACAGTTTTAGAGATAGGGTCAAATATTCAAGGGACTCAAAAAAAAGTGAAAGCATCCAATGTAAATCTATTCAGAAGCTACATATACAGCTCTCTTAACTTCTTTTGAAGATTTCAAATGCAGTTCTTAATACCTTTCCAGGATATTTTTTGTGGTGGTACGGAGCTCCTCCTCTCCCCCATCCTCCTAGGCCACGTTGGGATGTCAGGAACAGCCAATTGTTTTTGGTAGCCTGAATAAAGACACTGGCATTTGAAGTGAACTACATCTCCAGGAGGCAATCTGTCACTTGCACTTATTATTTCTTTGAAAGTGATTTGAAATAGGTAAATAAACAATCACAAAATTTCAAGTAATTACTGTACTTAATTTTAACATTTCCTGATAATAATGTTTAATAGGATTTCCATTGGTATCATTATATTTAATTTGATAAACTTTAAAACATTAGAGAGATTTCTGAATGGAGCACCGAGTCCTAAAGATCTGAAAATTAATAATTATGCACAGAGCATTTGTTTTTCTGACTAATTATACATTATGTATTCTTCTCATTGACATCATATAAGCACCAGATACCAACATTTTAACTATAAAATAATTATGTAAGAAGCTGGTCAAGTGGTTGAGGTTGACCTATGAGTATTTTTTTTTCTGGTATTACATTTCTTATGCAAAACCTGTTTAAGTGAAAAGACTTTTATTGACAAGGGTACTTTGGATATAACCTAAATGTAAATCTGTGTCATTCTTCACCAATTGTTAGTGTTGAAATGAGGGAGAAATTAGTCACTATTGCTGATTTTCAAAACTGAAGTGTAGTTCTGCTCAGTCTTATGAACCTGAACATTGTACAGTTCTTCACTGAGTAGGGTTTTTGTTGTATTTTAATGATCTGGAAATTAACAATCAGTGTCTAACAACTAGTTAAACTCTTTCTGTGCTTGTTGTACATAAATATGCAGCTCCACTCTGAGACAGGAATGTAAAATATATGGGCTGCTTTGGAGGTATGTAGATGCTCAATGATTATAGTTACGTAAGACTGAATCCTATTTTTTATTTAAATTGTCATAGTTTCACCTCAAAATGAATCTCTGACTATTTCTGTAAGCGTGTGTTAAAGTATGTTATTATGGGTATGTCAGTAAAAAATTCTTGGGACAGAATGTACAATAAATATTAGCCATTGCAGATATTTAAATTCAAGTCTCTCCATTTCCTGTTGAGTGCTCTAGCTACCTGCCTGTAGAGATATTTGTGTCTTTTCTTTGTTTAATCTGTAATTATTCTGTACACTGAGAAATACTCCCTGGGAAAGTCCTAGTCCCTGGGAAAGTTATGGAATGAATCCTGTGGGAGGCTATTGCAAGTCAAATGAGGCACAAAATTGGGAAAAGCCAGCAAAAATTCACCAAGGGCAAATAATGTTTGACAAACCCAATCACCTTCTATGACAAAGTAACCTGCTTGGTTGATGTGAGGTGAGCGGTGGACATTGTTTACCCTGATTTCTCCAAGGTTTTCAACGTGGTTCCCCACAGCCTCCTCCTAAAGACACTGATGCGTTATGGTCTAGACAAGTGGTGGTGGGTGGGGAGCTGGCTGATGGGCTGCACCCAGAGAGTGGTGCTAAATAGCTCCTTTTCAAACTGGCAGCCTGACAGAGTGGGGTCCTTCAGAGATCGATATTGGGCCCAATGCTTTTTAATGTCTTTATAAGTGATCTGGGTGATGGCATCAAGTGTACCCTGATGAAGTTTGCCGATGATACCAAACTGAGAGGGGAAGTGGACACTTCAGAAGGGAGAGCCACCCTGCAGGAAGACCTGGATAGGCTGGAAGAGGGGCTAACAAGAAACTTATGTGTTCAGTTTTGGTCCTTGCTATGCAGAAAAGTTGTGGACAAACTGAAGAGGGTCCAGAGAAGGGCCACAAAGATGATAGAAGGACTGGGAAGCCTGCCACGTGAAGAAAAGCTGAGAGAACTGGGTTTGTTCAGCCTTGAGAAAAGAAGGCTTAGGGGAGACCTTATCATCATGTTCCAGTATTTAAAGGGTGGCTATAAAGAAGATGGAGGCTCCCTTTTTACAAGGAGTCACATGGAAAAGAGGAGGGCTAATGGATACAAGTTACTCCTGGGGAGATTCCGATGGGGTGCAAGGAAAATTGTTCACAATGAGAACAATGAGCCACTGGAATAATCTCCACAGGGAAGTGGTGGATTCCCCATCATTGGACACTTTTAAGATTCAGCTGGACAGAGTACTGGGCCATCTTGTCTAGACTGTGCTTTTGCCAAGGAATTTTGGACCAGATGATCCTTGGGGTCCCTTCCAACCTGGTATTCTATGAAACAGGAGCCTGGGTATGTTTCTGTGCAACCTTCTCTAGGTGGACCTGCTCTGGCAGGGGGTTGGACTAGATGATCTCCAGAGGTCCCTTCCAACCCCATGTGATTCTGTGATTCTGTGAAACAATTTCCATAGGAGAGCGCCTCATTCCAGACTAGATGATCAGCCTGGTGATCAAGACCCTTCTCATATTTCCTCAGTCAAAAGGTGTGTTGGAGCTAACTATCTTCTGTGTAAAAGGAAAACAGTTATGCAAAGTAGAAGGGAAGCAGCACTTCCTGTTCATGTACTCAGGGCTTTAACTGCCTCAAGGAAAAGCGGTGTCTGAGCAGGGGGTTTTAGGGTCTAAGTCATAGATCCTACACTGAAAATGAAGTGTTCACTCTGTGCATCTAGCACAGTACTTCTGTTGGCTTTGTCATCTTCTATCTCTGCTTCAAGATTTTTTTCTAAGATGTTTTCTCAGCTCTGGCAGTTCCTGAGGGAAAGTTGTTTCAAAACTTTGATTTAAAATCCAGCAGAGATTCAGTACTGGTAAGGATATTTAAGGATATTTCAGAGACACTCTCAATGTGTCTCACAACTGATGAGTGATCCTTGATTATATCTTGCCAAAGTCTTATTTCCTTTCCTGAAAATGTATCTGTGTTAGGATTTAATAACAAAACAAACAAAAACTACCCCTAGCTCCATGCTTGATTTTCAGACATGACATTAACAAAATCTATTTGTTTCTCAGTACAAGGGCTTTGTAATATAGGATTGAGCACATATATATTTAAATTCTATTTTTTTTATAAATAAATGCAAATGCATCACAGTAAAACAAACTGTGATCTGTTGCTAGAAGATTGAATTAAAATAGTAGGGCAAGCTAAATGTTAATCTTTTCTTCCCTTCATGGTATTGTAGTCTAGAACTACCCTCTGGAAGGATTATGGTAAGGGAAGTTGGTATATATAATTAACAGAAGGCAATGGCTGACCATGTGCTTTATGATGCTACTATAAATTCTTCTCTCCATTGAGAGTGAGGCTTAGAACTGGAATTTTCTTTCTCAGATATGCTTGTAGTACTATAACTTTTATAATGGATTTCCTATTCTAGATGCTTTGTTCCCTGTTCTTAAGGTGTTCTAAGTCACTTCACTTTTTGCTGTCATAACCATTTTAAAAAATAGTATTTTTGTCATCTATAACCTTACAGGGTGATATTTGCACCCATATATTTGTGTGACTAGATACATTCAGGAGCTAATTAAATTTCTACTTGTCTCAAGGTCTAGCAAATAGAAAAATCTATGTTATTTTTGAATTTTATATGTATGTTGTTTTGTGTGTGTTATTGCTTTCTCTGAAGCCCATCATGGACAGCTTGAATATGTGTAGTAAATTATTTATACTGAGGACTAGAACTATGACTTTGGACTACTTCCCATTTCTCTTCTAACTGCAAAGAATATTTGGGCAACTTGATAAAGTATTATTTACCACTGAGGCCAAAATTTTTCCTTTCTGGGGTAAACAAATTATTAGGTAGATTTGAAAAGCATCTTTTCTATTTGTAAAACCTGAATAGTTGTCTTCTCTGTAAATAAATGGATGGCCTTCCTGAAAACAAGAGTGTGTCAGCAAGTTGTGTCGAGGTTCCTGTGTATGCTGTGTCGGTGTCTGTCGTATTTATAGATGGATATAAGATGATGGAGGGTTAATAGCTGACTTAGTGTCATGGCACTTTTCAGTATGAAGTTACTGATTCAAATTAGTTCAAAGAAACATTGATTTAGCAATTCTAGCTTTATAGAACTGCTATTTTTCTATATATTGCAGAGTTTTTTCACCTTCTTAGCCTGCTTTGTTGTCTGGTATTCCTCCACAGGATTCCCATGTGACTTTTTCTCATTCTGCACTAAATTCTACTGAACATTTAATTCTTTTAAATGTGGTGACCAAGGGTACACATGGACTGTTATTGTACTCAGTTGGTGCATGGCTGCTTGTTAAGTTTTGGCAACTTAATTGTGTGCCCGAGTCCTCAGTTTCTTTAACAATTATCTTTTAATCAGTCATTGGTTCCTGATTTCCAAAAGTGTTGTGGTTACTTTGCAGGACTGGAGCACGGTAGTGGTATTACTACCTTTTTGTCATGTGTCTAATGTAAAGGGAGTTTTCTCCAGTGCAAGTGAAGTATTTCCTGGGTCCCACTAGAATACAACTAGAAACAGTAATTTTTTCTGAATCACTTATATGTATTTCTTACTTTTATGACACATATTATAGAGATGAGTGTATGGAATCCATAATTTAAAGACAGAGATTGTGCAAGAAGGAGGATATATGCTAGCAAGTTATGGGGAAAAAAATAAAAAGGAAGTTAATAAATACTGAATTCAGGTAGTACCGTTTAAAGCAGTAAGTGAAGTTAATAAAATAGTTCTTTTTTGTAGTTCCCTGGAAGGATGATCCCGGAAACTAAAGGCCTGTCAGTCTGACCTCGGTGCCTGGAAGGTCATGGAACAGATCATCCTGAGTGCCATTACGCAACGTATGAAGGACACCCAGGTGATCAGGTCCAGCCAGCACGGGTTCATGAGGGGCAGGTCCCGCTTGACAAACCTGATCTCCTTTTATGACAGAGTGATCCACTTGGTGGATGAGGGAAAGGCTGTGGATGTTGTTTACCTGGACTTTAGCAAGGCCTTTGATACAGTCTCCCACAGTATCCTCCTGGAGAAACTGGCTGC
>VXAK01022229.1:0-17138 GCA_013399435.1 Arenaria interpres
TTCAGGGCCCCCCCTGGGTGGGGGTGTGGGGGGGGAGCCCCTTTAGGCTTCAGGGCCCCCCCTGGGTGGGGAGGAAGAAGGAGGGACTGGGGACCCACGGTAACACTAGTGGTCTCTGGTGGGGGGCTTTTTTTTGCTGAGAGCCCCCACAATGCCAGGCTGGGAGGAAGAATGCAGCACCTGGGGGGGGTGGGTCCTGGGCCCCCCCTAGCTCTGCAGCTCCCACAAGGGTCTTGCTTCAGGTTGCTGGTCCCATCCTTGGGGAAGGAACCTTCTGGGAGAGGTGGTTTCTCCTGGCCCCTGGAGGTTGTGGCCCAGCAGAGGGAGGGGTGAGGTAGGGGGAGCCCAGTTTGCCCCCCCACTTAGGCGTTTTGAGCTCCAGTGGCTGGATGGCTGCTCGTTGCCTCACGAGGTGGTCTCCACCTCCACATTTGTAGGTCCCATCCTGGTTCTGGATGAAGCTCCAAGTGATCTCTGGTGGCACCTAGAGGTGGGGGTTAGGGGGTGGTTGGGGAGTTGAGGGGACTGCCTTTCCCCCCCACACACCCTTCCCTTGGGGGTGTTGAAGATCTGCTTGACCTGCAGGATGTTGATGATGTACCATGTGTACTTGGAGAAGGTGCCCAGGGGCAAGGCATCCTTGTGGACAAAAGCTGGAGGGTGGGAAAAAAGAGGGGACGCTCTATACCTTTTTCTTCACTTTTTCTTCCCGTTTTCTCCCTGGTGGCCTCAGCTCTCCCTCCAGCCTGGGCTGGGAGATAGCCCCTGTGTGTTGGGCTGTGGCTGGCTGCTGGTCGCCTGGACCTGGTTTTGGATTAACAGGTAATAAATTGAATTAATAGCCAATAAACTGAATTAACAGGTAAAAAATTGAATCTTTACTACTGCTGGGCTGGGGAGAGCTGCCCGGTCTCTGCTGTGGCCACCTCAGGGTGTGTGGGGGCACGTGGAGAGCTGGTGCTGGGGGGTCCTGACACCTCACAAGCGGTGACGTTGCTCCTGCAGCCCCCACATGAAGCATTTAATTTTATTGAGAGCCCTGAATGAGTGCTTAAACCTTCCGCTTCTTTTTTTCTCCCCCCCTTCTGACTTTCTTTTTCATTTTTCTCCCCAAGGCTGCTTTGCAGCATTGAGGGCTGTGACTGGTAGTTGATTTTTATCTTGAATTTCCCTAACTTACATTTTCTGCCTCCCCTTCCTACCTGGGGCAGGGACATCGCTATTAGGTGCTGGAGGCGGTCACGGCTGTGTTCCCTCTCTGGCCACGGTGTGAGAGGTAAAGCAGAAAGGGAATAAAGTGCCCTAATACTAACGAGATGACAATGCTGCTGAGCTGAGGATGCTCTTTTTGTCTTTCACACGGATTTAGGGGCTGTGAGGGGACCGAGGCACTGCAGTGTCATCTGCAGGGACAAAGGACATAAGCTGCTAAATAAAGTTGCTATTATCCAAGTGCAGAAAGAGGGAGGGTTGGGGGGAGGAAGGGAGATCGAACAGGTAGTAAATTTTCAGAATTGCCCCCAAAAAGCATATCTACTAAGTAAATCCAATAGCGGGCTGTCTGTCTACATATAATGTATTCCTTATTAATAATGTAGCCATGATAGAGCCTGTTATTGATCTTCAATATATAAATCTAACCTCCCTATGAATAAAAAATGTAATAAGATCTTGGAAATAGACTAAATAATAGCACACGAACCCTAAATGACAGGGATAAAGTGCAGCGCTGGGGAAAACTGCTAATGGATGGCAGCCTGTGCCACTCGCCCAGGGTCCTGCTGGTGACAGCCAGGAGCTGGGCCGTGAACCATCTTGTTGTGGGGGACAGGGCTTCCAGCTGGGTCCCTGCTGCTCAGCTTGTGGGGAAAAAAACAGAGCAGGCCTGGAAAGGATCCTTAAATGGAGGATCTTGACAGGAATCCCCTTCCCTGCTCTTTTCTGTTCCATCCTTTGAGTGGCTATCACCCAAGCGCCAGTAAAGTCCCTTTAGGTGCTATTTAGGGATGCTTGGGGGTCAGGGAGCGGAGCTTTGATCTGTGCTTGCTCCAGCCCATCTGTCCCTCTCCCCCTCCTGCTATTTTAACACCTAATAGAATATCCAGCCCCAGCCACCACCTGTCTCCTGGTTTTATGTTAAAGCCATAAAGGGGCTGAAGCCTCATATTGGTCTGTGTGGGCTCAGAACTTTGTCTGTCTTAGGGAAAATAACCCCTTGGTGTTTCTCAGCCCTGTAGCATGAGAAACAGCATCACAGAATGATACGGGGTTGGAAAGGACCTCTGGAGATCTTCTAGTACAACCCCCTACCAGAGCAGGTCCCACAGGAACATGTCGGGGGGGGTTGAATGTCTCCAGAGAAGGAGACCCCACCACCTCCCTGGGCAGCCTCTGCCAGGGCTCTGCCACCCTCACAGCAAAGAAGTTCCTCCTCATCTTTAGGTGGAACTTCTTACAATCAAGTTTGTGCCCGTTCCCTCTTGTCCTGTCCCTGGGCACCACTGGAAAAAGACCGGCCCCATCCTCCTGACACCCCCCCTTTCAGTATTTATAGGTGTTGATCAGATCCCCCCTCAGCCTTCTCTTCTCCACACTAAAAAGCCCCAAGTCCCTCAGCCTTTCCTCATAAGGGAGATGCTCCAGGCACCTTGAACAGAAATGTCATTTCTCCCCGTTTGCCCTGAATACCTGGAAAATTTCACCCAGTTTACCCTTTGCAGCTGCAGTATGGGAATAACGGGTTGTGCCGTGTCTGGAAAGAGGACGGAGGGACCTGGTAATAGGCCTGTCTCTGGAGAATACACAAGATGATTACTATTCACATGTCACAGAGAAACTTTTCCACGGCTTTTACGGCATGAAATAACCCCTTCTAGTGTTTAACTTTGCCCAGAAAGAATTATATCCCCAGAAACACTGGCTGGGCAACTTTCTTAATAGCAGCTGTCAGCATGGTCAGGCATCCTTTGCAGCGGAGACGAGAGATGCAGTAATAACAACATCAATAATACCTGCCTCTGACAGGGTGCTGGGGTTTTGTCAGTGGATTTCAAAATATTTTCAAAGACAAACCCAGTTTCCCGGCATGGAAAGAGCAATAATCCTTGGAAGGAGGTGGGGAGCCTTGCCCCCAGCATCGCTGGGGATCCCTGCTTCCCCCCCCCCGAGGTGGGACGCAGAGGGGACCACAGGAATCCTGGCCCAGAAGGTTAACTCTAACAGATTATTCCTGCTAATACAAAGATAATTACGGTGGATAACACAGCCCCCCTCTCTCTTCTTTTCCTCCTCCTCAGCTTTATTCCCATTTTCCAGCACTCTCAAACTCATGGCGTATGCAAACATGTCCCAGGCATCAGGAGCACTGTCTTTTGCCTCCTCGTATTCCACCCCCCCTTCTCCCTCCCCTTATTCCCATTTTCCAGCACTCTCAAAACCATCACAGCAAACAGACAAGCCCCTGGCATTGGGAGGGCTATTATGTGCCTCCACATGCTTTTTGACCCCATCTCTTCTCTTCTTCCTCCTCTTTATTCCCATTTTCCAGCACTCTCAAATTCATGGCATCATGCAAACAAAATCCCAGGCATCAGGAGAACTATCTTTTGCCTCCCAATCTTTTTTCCCCTCTCTCTCTTCTCTTCTTCCTCCTCTTTATTCCCATTTTCCAGCACTCTCCAAGCCATCACAACAAACGGACAAGCCCCTGGCATCAGGAGGCCTATCACTTGCCTCTGCATCCTTTCCTCCCACCTCTCCTCTCTTCTTTCTCCTCTTTATTCCCATTTTCCAGCACTCTCCAAGCCATCACAACAACCGGACAAGCCCCTGGCATCAGGAGGCCTATCACTTGCCTCTGCATCCTTTCCTCCCACCTCTCCTCTCTTCTTTCTCCTCTTTATTCCCATTTTCCAGCACTCTCCAAGCCATGGCAGCACACAGACAAACCCTTGGCATCCAGAGGACTATCACTTGCCTTTGCATCCTTTCTCCATCTCTTTATTCCCATTTTCTGGCACTTTCAAAGCCATCACAGCACACAGACAAACCCTTGGCATCGGGAGGGTTATATCTTGCCTCCGCATCCTTTTTGGCCCTCTCTATTCCCTTCTTTCTCCTCTTTATTCCCATTTTCCAGCACTCTCAAATTCATGGCATCATGCAAACAAAATCCCAGGCATCATCAGGAGCACTACCTCTTCCCTCCCAATCTTTTTTCCCCCTCTCTCTTTTCTTCCTCCTCTTTATTCCCATTTTCCAGCGCACTCAAAGCCATGGCAGCACACAGACAAGCCCCTGGCATCAGGAGCACTATCTCTTGCCTCCCAATCTTTTCTCCCCCTCTCTCTTCTCTTCTTCCTCATCTTTACTCCCATTTAATACGAAGACAATTACAGTGGATAACGCAAGGATCGCCGCTCATTAGCCTGCTGGCAGGGCTCGCTGGGGACCCGAGTGCCTTAACAGGGATATTACCAGCGTGTTGCTTTACAACGTCTCTGATCGCATTAACCATGGGCCAGCCCGGGCTGCAAGAGGCACGTGGTGGTTTCCCCCCCTTTCCTGCTTCAATCCAGCCTAATTCCCCAAGCCAGCAACCTGCAAGGGGGGGTGGCAAGGCACAGCCCCAGCCACCCCTGAGAAGGCAGAGGGCTGGAGACAACGCTTCAAAAAGCCTCAAAAGGGATCTGGGAGAGACATCGAGACGACGACAGTCATTTGGAAAGAGCGACGCAAGGGGAGGGGGGACACATCCAGAGCCCTGGCTGGTGTTGGGGTCACCCATTTTC
Organism: Arenaria interpres; assembly: GCA_013399435.1. Classification (NCBI taxonomy): domain Eukaryota; kingdom Metazoa; phylum Chordata; class Aves; order Charadriiformes; family Scolopacidae; genus Arenaria; species Arenaria interpres. The sequence goes on from VXAK01022229.1 coordinate 4,791, forward strand.
CCCCACTCTCACCCCAAATGTTCGTGCAGGAGAGCAACGTGCCGGCGGGGAAGCAGAGAATATTTATCACCTCTTTGCAAAGGGAGTGACTCTCGCCTGCGCCACGGCGATCGCTCTGGTTATACAGCGGCTCGCCCGGCTGCAATTAAATCTGTTCATTAACAGCGTTGTCATGGCAGGCAACTTTGGGCTATGGCCGTGTCAAACCCCATCCATCAGCCTATCTGCTCCAGGCGGGAGAAATCCAGAAGCTGCAGGAAAATACAGGTCTAAGGTGGGCACAGACCAACCAGCTGCACCAGGTCTGAGCGGTCCTGAGCGGAGCCAGGGGCTGAAGGACCAAGGGAGAGCTGTGGGACGGGACCCACCAGACTGGGATCCCCAGCTCCGGTCTGGAGATGGAGTTCATCCCCTCCACATCTCTCCCGTGGTTTTACGAGGGTTATGAGATGAGCTTCCCATCTCAAATAAAAGCCACCTTCAAGAGCTACCACGCTCCATCCCGACCACGCTTTAACACCACATGATGGATCCCGTTGCACAACGCCAGCTTCCAAGCCTGGTGGGATCCTTCGGGATGAAGTGGGGGTCTATAAACATGACGGATGATTACGGCCAATGCATTTGGGTCTACTCACCGTAGGACTACCCCGCGCGTGTGCGCGGTTGCCAAGCGAGAAGCAGAAATGTGCTTCTCTGTAACTACAGAGAGGGGGGGGTTTATGAGCCGAGAAACCCTCTGGATGGTGATATCGCTCCAGAGCCGCAACCGGTTGCTCTTTGCAACACGCAGCGTTACCTGCTCAGTGCTAAAAACGCCTGAAGTGGGTATCGTTCCCGTGCAGATGGCCCTGGCCAGGACGGCCTTGCTGTAGCATCTCCAGCAGTTGCTATAGCAGCACGGGGAGGGGGGGTGGGAAAGATGGAGATGCCTCGAGTGCGATACAATGAAGGACAGGATGAGGGAGAGGGGGGGGGATCTTTGCAAAAGAGAGAGCTGCCAGCTCAAATAAATAATAAAAACAAGCAAGAGGCGCCCTTAGCGCCGAGCACGGAGCTGGTGGAAGGTGAAGAGGGAGCAAGGAGGAGGGAAGCTGCTGCCATCCCCACGGGATCCAACGTACCGGGGTGCTGGAGGGGGCAGGAGGCTGCAGAGGCGGCGCAGGGGNNNNCCCCAGCGCGCCGCTGCTGCCTCCCCCTGCGCCGCAATCAATAGTGTTTGTTCAGTGTTTGTTCAGCCCGTGGAGCGACAGCTCATTCCGCGGGACAGGTTGGCTTCACAATTGCTTGCTCAAGAGGAAACCTGATCTGAAACAATAGGCTGGGGTGGGGGGTTTTTTTGGGAGAAAACCAGCCTATTTAATTTCTCGCTCGGTGCGTATTTTTTCCGTCTCTCTCCTTTTCTTCCTCCTCCTTATTCCCATTTTCCAGCGCTCTCAAAGCCATGGCATCACACAGACAAGCCCCTGGCCCCGGGAGGGCTATCGCTTGCCTCTGCATCCTTTCCCCCTTTTCTTTTCTCTTCTTCCTCCTCTTAATTCCCATTTTCCAGCACTCTCAAATTCATGGCATCATGTAAACAAGTCCCAGGCATCAGGAGCACTTTCTCTTGCCTCCTCATATTTTTCCCCCTCTCTCTTCTCTTTTTCCTCATCTTTATTCCCATTTTCCAGCACTCTCAAAAGACATCACAGCACACAGACAAGCCCCTGGCATCAGGGGGGCTATCTCTTGCCTCCCAATCTTTTTTCCCCCTCTCTCTTTTCTCTTCTTCCTCCTCTTTATTCCCATTTTCCAGCACTCTCAAAGCCATCACAGCACACAGACAAGCCCCTGGCATCGGGAGGTCTATCATTCGCCTCCGCACTGAGCAGCAGGATGGGGGGAAGGGAAGATTTGGGGTTACATGTTCCTGCTCTGCACCGTAGGAGTAACCCACCGTCAGGCACAGGAACATCCCCCAGGAAACAGCCTGCCCCAAAAGACTTGGAGAAAAACCTTTTCACACACGGGGAAAAAAAAAGTAAAGAAGATATATAGAGCTTTTATGGAAGCCTTTCTGTGGCTTAGAAACAAAAACCTGAGCCCACGGCTTTGCTGTCTGCCTCTCCTGGGCTGGTTTGCCCCGAAATTCCAGCATCTGCTGGTGTTTGGAGCATCCATCCTGCCCTTGGAAATCACGGAGGATTCCCTCTGCGAGGCTGCTCCTCGGGCTGAGCAGGGAAGGGGGAAGCAGCGAGGGAAAGCGGTTGCGATTACCGGGCAGATAGCGACAAATATATATGTTAAACACATGGAAATAAGAACAAACAGTAGGGAGGAGAAGGCAAATATTGAGCAGGGTCCAGCACTGAGACTAAACAAACAGCAGGGAATGAGAAGCTCGTCGAAATGAGATGAGCAGCGGGAATATGAGAAACGCTGGGAATTAAAGCAACGAGCGAGTCCAGGCAGTGCCAAGAAGCATATCGGAGCCCATCACCCCGCATCTGGGCTGCCAGCACCCATAGGTGATAAGTGACACCGGGGCACAGGGCAGGGGACATCCCTGATGCCCCTTTCCCAGGTGTCACAGAATTGTTGGAGTTGGAAGGGACCTTCTAGAGACCATCCAGTCCAACCCCCTGCCAAAGCAGGGTTGCCCAGAGCACATCACTCAGGAGCATCCAGGCGGGGCTTGAAGATCTCCAGAGAAGGGGACTCCACACCCTCCCTGGGCAGCCTCTTCCAGGGCTCTGCCACCCTCACCCCAAACAAGTTCTTCCTCACATTGGACTGGAACTTCCCCTGTTCCAGCTTGTGCCCGTTGCCCCTCGGCCTGTCACTGGGAACCACGGAAAAGACTCCAGCTCCATCCTCCCTCAACCCACCCTTCAGATCCTTGGAAGCATGAATGAGGTCTCCCCTCAGCCTTCTCTTCTCCAGGCTCAAGAGCCCCAGCTCTCTCAGCCTTTCCTCGTCAGGGACATGCTCCAATCCCTCCATCATCTCTGTTGCCCTACGCTGGACTCTCTGCAGCAGTTCCCAGTCTCTCTGGAACTGGGGAGCCCAGAACTGGACACAGGATTCCAGCTGTTGCCTCCCCACTCTGGTCTGGCAAAGACTGAAACACATGCTTAACGCTGTGAATATCCCCGGGTAAGGTCTGCGGCGAAGGCAGGTGGTTCCACACGGGCGTTAAGTGATTGCGGGATCAGAGCTTAATTCTATTGAGCGTTTCGGATCCAGCCTGCTTGAAAGAGTCTGAACAATAAGTCTGCATTGTCCTCATTACAGCCCAGAAATTCAAGAGAGTTCATTCCCTGATTTAAATCAGCTATGTTATTCGAATGAAGCAGGCAATTTGTTTTCAATTCCTTTTCTAGATTTTCCCCTCTTTTTTTTTTAATTTTTTTTTTTTTAATCCACTGACAAAGTAGCATTTATTTCCCAGGGAGTTAAAAGGAGGGGAAGCTGGGTGGGCTGTGCAGGAGCTAACGATGCAACACCTACATTGTCATTACATTTACCCAGTCGGTTCTGCCACCAGGGAATTACATCCTTAGCAAAGAAAAAAAAAACCCAACCCTATTGCTGTACGGCCGCTGGTGGGGACGTCCCCGTGACACGATGTCCCTTGGGTTTGGATGAACCAGGCACTGGACACTGGAAGCCTGGGTCGTGGCTTCCAGTGAAACCTGTTAAACTGGCCAAATCGGCTGGATTTCTCTGTTATTTTTAATACGGATGAGACCCCCGATCCGCCAAAGAGTTATTCACCTGCTTAACATCACACACCATTAATAGCCCTCGTGATTGTCGGTGCAGAAAGTTAAATACTATAGGAGATCTTTCCCCGATCGGAGCCTGACGTCGGCAACAAAAAAATTAACCGTTATTTTCCCTTATTGAATAGATTCAAGAGTCAAAGACTATTTCACCAATCTGCCAGGAAATACTGAGTCTTCACCACCAGAGATGGGCACACGAGGTTTAAACAAAGCATCAGAAACAAAAAATAAGGCTTGAAGAGAACTCAAAAAGATTATTTAGCCCAGTTTGCTCTTCCTCCCTCCCTGTGTCGAGTCACCCACCCTTGTCCCTCGATGCGATTAGAAAATTCATCATCATACCTGGCCCCAAACTTCTCTCACTACAATTTGAGGCTACGATGTCTCACCCTACCTACAGGGGATATGGAAAATAAGCAATTAAAAAATGTGAACATGGAAGTCGTGACTATTTTTAGTTGGAAATTTGACTAACAGAAAGGACTTGAATACAGCAGTTTGCTTTGCCACAGCTCCATCCACCTTCTTACCCAACCTCAACTGCCTCCACTTTTCCCCACAATTACTTTCTGTGAGATTAATTCAAAAGACAACATTAGAGAACAGAAAACGCGTAAGGGTTTATTTACCCGTCGAATGAAGCTATAGGATAAATATTTAGAGAAGTGAAGAAAAGGAGAGTGATAAGGCACTGGCTTTTCAGAAGCAGCCACAAAAGAAGAGCGGAATGAAAACACGCTTACAATAGCCCGACGCGGGAAAAGGGTAAAACAATTAATACATCAGCCTTAAAAGAATACCGGTTTCTTTAGCACAGTTAACATTATGAGCTATTGTTCCCTAAAGCTTCTTTCTTTGGACACTGCTCATTCAGCAGCCCAACCTTCCCCTGGGAACAACCCGTTCCATCTGGATTTTTTTTGGGCCCAAGTGGGGAATTGGGGTAAGAAATTGCACCGGGAGGGAGGGGGCACACGGGCTCTGCAGAGATTTCGCACCGATTCCTGCTCCAACACGGGCTTATCCAGCCACCTTGCTGTGTCACTTATCTTCATCCCAAAAGAGGGATGCAAGAGCATCACTTGCCCCCTCCCCCAGCAGCCTCTCCTGTTTATTTATAACCCCCTTTATAGGCAGGAGGTGCCGGTTCTCGTTTCACGCAGTATCTAACACAATAGAGCGCCGAGCTGAGTTAGTCCCCGAGATGCTACTAGCACGTAAATAATGGTAAAAATAACCTGCGCCGAGAGAATCAATAGACTCAGAGCCCGGGGAAGCCATTTCAACCCTGAATAAATTCCAGACAGGGTTGCTTTACCAATTGATTGTCCCCACCAAGCAATGCATCCATCACTGGCAGCAATCTGTGAGCGCGGACAGAGTTAACCTCGGGATATTCACTCCTCTCTGGGGTGGCTCAGGAGATCCCGAGAGGTGCTTGGATGTGCAGGACCCTCTCCTCCCTGTGCTGTGCATTGGGATTACATCCTGAGGAGCTGGATGCCCAGGGAATGAGTATGGGGATGGCATGGTCCAGTAGAGAGAGGCTCAGGGATGCTGCTGGAAGGGGTTAAAGGCTCGGCTGGGATGAAATCCTCCTACGCCAGAAGCATCCGCAGAGCCCAGGGGAGATGGATCACGGAATCATGGAATTGTTGGAGTTGGAAGGGACCTTCTAGAGACCATCCAGTCCAACCCCCTGCCAAAGCAGGGTTGCCCAGAGCACATCACTCAGGAGCATCCAGGCAGGGCTTGAAGATCTCCAGAGAAGGGGACTCCCCACCCTCCCTGGGCAGCCTNTCAAGCGCCCCAGCTCTCTGAGCCTTTCCTCGTCAGGGAGATGCTCCAATCCCTCCATCATCTTTGTTGCCCTACGCTGGACTCTCTCCAGCAGTTCCCAGTCTCTCTTGAACTGGGGAGCCCAGAACTGGACACAGGATTCCAGTTGTAGCATCACCAGTGCAGAGCAGAGGGGGAGGATAACCTCCCTTGACAGAAAAATAAATAGCAGAGAGCCCTCACGCCTTGCCCAGTGGCTCAGGACCAGCCTCTCCATCACACCAGGGCTAAATCAAACCCACCGAAGGACTAAAAAGAAAAAAACCCGCAAAGTTCAGAAAGGAGCAAGGGCCAGCTTCGTAACAACCCCAGAAGTAATGATAAAACCAAATCTGGCCCTAACCTGGGTGCACGAACCAGCCTGATGTCTCCAGCTCCCTATTTTTCATTTCCTTTCAAAACACAGAGTGTGCACAAAACACATAGAAATGTAATCCAGCTCAGTGGCTCAGGTCATTGCATCGTGCATCCACGGACACCCTCTCAATTCTTTTTGTTTCAAGCGTATTGGGTACAAATTGCTGGGGTACGGTCAGCTGCTCCGACGTGGGGAAATTTTACAGCGGGGGCGAAAGAGAAAGCTAGGAAGCAAAGGGAGCTGAAATAGAAAAACTGCTGAAAAGCCTCCTGTACTTGTCAGGAGTATTAACTTAGGATGATGTAGGGGAAACAACTAAGTGGTTTTTGTGTCAGCTACACTGAATCAAACTTGTTCAAATATATGCAGGCATGTGTGCAGTGAAGAATATAACCTATCTCCGGAATGGAAAGCAGGCTCTTAGTTGGAAGAGAGTGTTGGGTGTTTTTTTTTTTTATATTTTGCAAATATGAAGAAAGCTGTGTATAAATTAGATTAGGCGTGATAGGGAAAACACCAAGCGGGGGCTGCTGAGGCGTCCTGAGATGAGGCAGGATGGGGATGGGGGTACCAGGATGGAGATGAGGAACCCCCAGCAGGGACAGCAGCAGGATGGGGGCTGTACCAGGAGAAAGGGAAACCCACCCAGAACAAAGTGCTACCCCCACAAGCAGGATCCCAGTGGGTACAAGGAGTGGGGCAGGATTGTCACCAAGAGCATCTCCCTCCCGCACCACTCAGCCCCCTTTCACGGGCTCTGCAGTGCTACCAGCTGCTGCAGACATTAATTCATTAATATCTGTGACACTCCGTGTCCTGGGGGTGATAAAGATGTAAGAAGCATCGATTACAATTATCACTTTCTTTTTACCCTATTATGATGGAATGCGCTGCCCGCCAGAGGTGAGCTCCGAGCCGGGGCACACACACCTCTCTAAGGGTAGGAGAAAAAGAGATTTTTAGTCTAAAAACTGGCCAAAGCGAGAACTTACTTCCCTGGCAGATTGATCACCCACACGACTGGGGCTGCTGCTCGGCCTAAATACATCTCTGGAGGTTTAGGGACGGGAGGGAGAGCAGTACATCAATGCTACACACACTAACGCGGAGGGACACAGTGGCTCAGGGACCCTTTGGGTCCCCTCAGCCTGGCAGAACCCCTGAGAGATTCTTTTGAGCCTTTTTTCTCCCCACAGCACATCCCAGCCCCCTTCCATCCCCTCACCCAGCTGCACAGTGCCGCAGGGACCCCCGTTTCTGGGTGATCTGGGGGGAGTGAGCGCTCGCTCCTCTCTCCTCCGTGGGCTGGGGGCTCTGTTGTGCAGCAGAGGAGGGGAAAAGACAGAATCTGCCGACTTTCCTTCCCTTCCCAGGCATCCAAACCCCCGCAGGGAGAAGCAGCCACCCTGCTGCTTCAGCTCGCCATCAGCCGCACCGCGCCACGCTCGTATCTGCGTACGTGCACACATAAACACATGTATTTATGCAGTGTGGAAGCACAACGCCGAGCCAATGCTCGTTCCAGGACAGCAGATCAGTTATCTGAGAGTCCTCCCCCTTTCTAGCCCATTTCTAGTTAGAATCACAGAATCCCATGGGGTTGGAAGGGACCTCTGGAGATCACCCAGTCCAACCCCCTGCCACAGCAGGACCACCCAGAGCAGGTCCCACANCTTTCCTCGTAAGGGAGATGCTCCAGGCCCCTCATCATCTCTGTAGCCTCTGCTGTCCCCTCTCCAGCAGTTCCCTGTCCTTCTGGAAGTGGGGAGCCCAGAACTGGTCCCAGTGCTCCAGCTGGGGCCTCCCCAGGGCAGAGCAGAGGGGCAGGATGACCTCCCTCCACCTGCTGCTCACACTCTTCCTCATGCCCCCCACGATGCCCTTGGCCTTCTTGGCCACCCGGGCCCATGTCTGGCCCATGGGCATCCTGTTGTCCACCAGGACTCCCAGATCTTTCTCCTCAGAGCTGCTCTCCAGCAGGTCACTCCCAACCTGTCCTGGTGCAGGGGGTTATTCCTCCCCAGGGGCAGCCCCTACACTTGCCTTTATTGAAGTTCATCAGGTTCCTCTCTGCCCAACTCTCCAGCCTGTCCAGGTCTCTCTGGATGGTGGCACAGCCCTCTGGCTGTGTTACACCAGATGGTGTAGATAAGGCTGGGGTGATACCAGCAGCCAAGCTTAAAAGGCAAGGGAGCCTGGCACCCTGCAAAGCAGGGAGCACCCATCTCTGCAGACGGATGGCGAAGTGCCTGAGCACTTTCGGGGGGGTTTGGCACCTCGGTGGGGCATCGGAGACACTTCTCCTTTCTGTTTGCACTTCATTGCCTGCCTCCAGGGCGCTCCTGGAAGAGTCAGTGGCAGTGAAAGGGCAGCCACCTTCCCGGAGGAGCTTTTCGAGGAGCCCTAAAGCTGTGACAGAGCTGCTCACCCCATCATCCTGCAAGACAAGTGTGTTCCTCACCTTCTCCTCCCTGCCTGACTCCCCGGGAAATCCTCCCAGTGCCTTTTCTTTTTTTTTAAAAAAAAAAAGAACATGTGTTTTGCAAACGAATATACTGAGGGCGATTATTAAGGTGAAGAAATAATTACAGTGGAAGATTTAAACCAGAGCAACGTGACCACGGGCAGCTTCTTCTGGGAGGGAAGCCAACAGGGCATGGCTTTTGCTTCCCAGCAGCTCAATCTGGAGGTTCGCTGTACATACCATGGGTCCCTTCCCGCTATACAATGCCTCATGAATGCTCATCCTCGAGACTTTTCCACTTACTGATCTGGTCCCCACCACTAAACACCTCCGAACCCAGGGAAAATTTGATTCAGGAGCTCAGGTGAGTATTTCTTACCCTTTCCCAGTGCCCTTCTGCTGGGCGAAAAATGGGAATTAACGGTCTCTTGCCTATGCAAGGTGCGTTCCCAGGCTCCTGCCTGCTCCCACCCGAGATGTGCCAGTCCAGAGCTGCTGAAATTGCCTTTTAGCCTTAGGAAAATTCTCTCTCCGTAGCTCACGGGGAGGGTCCAGCTCATTGCCGCTCCCCGTGGGATGCCCTGGCTGGAAGGGCATCACCTGGGTTCACCCCTCCCTGCAATCCCTGCGTGGGAAATAGGTCTCTGCCACGCTCACCGGTGGGTACCCAGTGATGCTGCCTGCCAGGATGATGGAACCATCACCCCAGATAAAGCTCTGTGGGGGACCAGCACTCTCCTCTTCCTCACTGAGTGGCTTTGGGGTTTTTTGCCTAACTTATTGTTGCACGGGAATAAGGCGAGTGTCAAGGAAATGTATAAGCGCACGCTCATCCCAAGCACTTCTTTAAGTGCTCAGCTGAATCAGAGTCATAAAAACATGTTCTGCACTTCAAATGCTCACAGGAGGCTGAACCTATCCACACTCTGCCGGCGGAAAGAGACCTTGGAAACAGGACAGGATGCTCGGTTATCATAACCCACCCCCCCAGGGGACAAGCATCACCCACCCCCAACCTCCTTACAAGCACCGGCTGCTGGATTTTACAGGGGCTTTCGCGGGAGCAACACTTCTTTCTGCTGCTAGACACGTCTCCCAGGGGATGGGGGATAATGGGAAGCAGCTCTGAACGGCCATGCTTTGACAATAACAGCGGAAAGTTAGGGCGAAACATAACCTCGAGGGCTTGCTCAAGAAACAGATGGCTTAATGTTTGTTTGAAGAGCTTTTGAGTAAAAATAATACTAGTAATAACATTTAGTCATTAGCAGCCCTGTGCATGCGAGGCTGGCAAAGCGTCGTAACAGCACAAGTGGATTAAGCGGTATTTCTGAGCAAAGGCGAGAGGAAAGGCAGGTCAGTCCCTGCAGGGAAACTCTCAGAGAACCAGCACCAGAGCAAAGCAAACTCTCCAACCCGAACCTGCAAATCCCCGGTTCAGAGGTTACCCGGCGCAGCACATCTCGGGGCTTCCCCATCCCCAATTATCTGTGACCTTGGGTGCATCCTCCAGAGCCATGGTCCCCTCAGACACCGGCTGCTGCCTGGAGAGCATCCCCAGCCTGCAGGTCACAGAATCATCACGTGGGGTTGGAAGGGACCTCTGGAGATCACCCAGTCCAACCCCCTGCCAGAGCAGGGCCACCCAGAGCAGGTCCCACAGGAACGTGTCCAGGGGGGGTTTGAATGTCTCCAGAGAAGGAGACCCCACCACCTCCCTGGGCAGCCTCTGCCAGGGCTCTGACACCCTCACANAGGTCCCCTCCAGCCCTGCCTTCCCCGTGCTGCGAGGGCAAAATCCCCCCATTTTCCATCCTTCACCCATCTCAGCCCCGAGAGGGAGGTCCGTGGGACCCCCACCAAGCCCATGGCACCCCAACACCAAGTCTGAGGAAGGTGTCCCTGCCCATGGCAGGGGGTTGGAATTCGATGATCTTTGAGGACCTTTCCAACTATGATTCTATGAACCACCGTCCTTCCTGCCAACCGGCTAAATCAAATGCATTTCTACCTCTATACACAACAGCATTAATTTCACTGTTCCACCCCCGCCAGAAACACATCGCAAAGGATCCTTTGGGAACGTGTTTTGCTCCAACTCACTTTCCTCACAGGAAAAAAAAACCTTTCAGGAGAGGGGTGAAGGGGCTGGAAGCGCAGCCCTGGGGCACGCTTGCAACCTGAAGGGTTTGTGGCCCCAGAGGAAAAGGGGAAAGGGCAAATTGCAAATAGTTTTCTATATATTTTTTGAATACCATCTCCCCATCAGACAGGCTGCTTTTTGTAACAATTACATTCCTAACCCAGCCGCTAAATTGGATTTTGTTTAGCAACTTGTAGGATGGAGTCTTTCAACTCAATGATGCTGGAAAGTAAAGATCCATTACGGACTTGGCTGGGAGAACTGGGATGCCGAGCTGAGATGCTCTCTGCACAAATCCTTATTTTTTGAGGATCAATGTGCAGCTTTTATAGCCAAAGGGTGGGGGTAAAGAAACCCAGAGATACATGAAAGGGGTAGAGGTGCAGCTCCGGCTGCCTGGGGGATGGGTTTATGTGCGGCTCCCACTTTCTTTTAAGGCTTTCACCAGAAAACAGCGGGATGCTCGAGGGTTTTTTTGCTTGGGTTTCTTTTCTACCTGCTCTCTGGGCAGGAGTTTCACCAGCATCTGAAGTTTATTATCCCCCTAATTCCCTCCCGACGTGCACAGATGGCATTATGGCAGGAAAAAGGGAAACAAAAAAAAAAAAAGGCAGAGCAGTGGGGTTCACAGGGCCATCCCGCACCGCCTGGGACCACCGGGGATAAACCTTCGAGGGGCCGCCTGCCAGAACCCCTCTCCCTAACGCAAAAAGTCACTTCGGATTAAAAGGAAAATAAATAAATAAATGGGAAATCCCCAGCAGTGGTATTAACGCCTCCTTTCCCCTCCCTCTCCATCCCCCCCCCCCCCCCCGAAGGCAGAAATTACAGCGAGATTGAAAGCAGAGATCCTAATACAATTTCCCCCAGGTGTTCTTAAGCTCTGAAAGGTGCATATGAGGACTTGTTTAACAGAGATAACGGTGACACCATGCCAAATAAATTCAGGCTATAAGAAGAGCTGCTGACACTTAGACAACTTTGAAAAACCTTCTAGTTAGAAACAATTCTGCCAATATGTCATATATTTTCAGCGTTCTTCCTTCCTCTTTATTGCTGCAGAGGAAGAAAAGGTGCTGTCAGTTAAACCCGCCGGGTTGGGTAAGTGTGTGCCTTCCAGGGATAAAGTGTGGGGGGGGAAATCCCAAATATTCCAGTTTTTATATGGTTTCCTGGCATCCAGGTGGGGGGAGCTGTGTGGGCGCAGACCTGGCGGGTTCGTGCATCGCTGCTGAGGCAGGAGCTGGCAAAAAGGTGAAAAAACAACTTGTGTCTTTCCGCCTCCGACCTAAACCCAAACTATTTCTCTAAAGAAAAAATAAAAAAGAAAGGATGGAGAGAGGAAAAGAACAGCAAAAACTGAGGACAAGGCTCGTCCTGCACAGATCAGCTCAGCACAAAGCACCAAGGCGTCCCGCTCCGGCGCGGGGAGGAAGCACGAAGAGAACAACAACTGGATTTATTCCTCCCGCCTGCTTTTACTCCAATTTTGCTTTAATTACACAAAGCCGTTCCGGGGGCGCAGCTCCCCTCGCCCCACTTTCTCTCCGGTAGTTACACCGCAGAATTTGCCGCGCAGGCACCGCGGAATTATACACTGGGTCCTAATATTTCAAAAACCCAACAGGAACAAATATGCAATTATATAGTTCAGTGATGCAGCACCGTATTGGCAGCCGGGGAGGAGGCAGAGTCACTGCTCCAGACTCTGGAGAAAGTTTCCCTGAATAATAACTCGGCCTTCTTTATATATAAAGAATATATAAATAAATAA
>VXAK01022232.1:6384-25338 GCA_013399435.1 Arenaria interpres
AAAAAATGTTGCTTTGAAAAAGCATGACTTCAGGGATCTAGGCCATATAAATCATGGCAGTATCAGCTATCCTTATTCAGGAGGAGACATGCAAATCAAGTTTGGGGCTTTTTTCATTCTTTGTATCAGTCTTTTCCATTCTTAAAGACTGTTTTTATTGTCTCCCTCTCCTCTGTTTCCCAGTTCACAGTCATCTGTTCTCTTCTTCTAGAACAACCTTATTAGAGATCTCAGATCATTCTCACTGCTCTCCTCCAGAGGCTCTTCAAGTGATCCTACTTTTTCCAGAGGTGTGATGTTCACATCTGTGTGCAATACATTTCTTGGAGTAATGCCAATGCTGCTTAAAACAAAGAACTATGTCATGTGTCTTACAGGCTTAATTCTGGCCGTCTACTTTTTTGTCGTATTGGCACGTTTATTGACTCCTCTTCTATGGTCAGACTTTAGTTTGTTGCTCGTTCTGTACTTAAACAGTATTTAGTTTTGTCCTGATTTCTCTGTGTTTTGTTGCTGTTGTTGTTTGTTTGTTTGCTTGTTTGTTTGTTTTTCTGGGCCATTTATCTTATATGCCAAGAATACATGTATCTAATCTAATCCTTTCAATTTTTGTACTGACTTAATACAAAGAAGTATATCCTCTGTTCCATCATACAGATTATTTATGGAACTTTGCATAGGAAAAGACCAAGGCTAGATCTCTGCTGAATTGCGCTCACCAAACCTTTCCGTTTTGCTAATGATTTTAATTTCTCTCTGCATAGTTCATCAACCACATTTGCATTCTTTATTCAAAAGTAAGGCCAAGATACAGAATATTTCTTCTCTCCATATCAACTGTTCCCTTTGGTAAACAGAAGGAACTTTGGTTGTTTAACAAAATACTATTTTAAACTGCTGTAGTAGAAGAAGATCAGAGCTGAAAGCTGTATAAAACACATTTGTGCTCCGCTCTACCTGTCCCAATAAGCTGTCCTGTGATGAGTTTGAGTCTGCACGTTTACATGAACATATCCTAAGTTATTTCCTTCTTTTAGGATCTCTTGGCATAATTGAACTGTTTCTAGACTTCTGCCGTGATATTTAATGGTCTGTTCCTTCCCTTGCCTGGTGTTTGAAATTTGATGCTCTCCTGCCCCTTTGAAAGAGAACTATTAGATGGGGTGCAGAAGGCCTTTGCTGGATCACCTGTGCAGGAGAAAAGTTACCAGCTTCCTCACTTTTGATACAGAGGAAAATTTCCTTATCCCAAGGAAATTGCCCCCATTTCACTGTCCCAATGTGATCTATGTTTTAACACGCTGAAATATCTTCCTGACTGCCGGTGAGATTATCATGGGTAGAAGCGGACAGTGTCACCAATTCCTAACGTTGCCAAACCTTGAGCCTGGACCTCTTGAAGCCAAGAGATTGATTTTTAAATTAATGAGGTTTGAAATAGTAAATGCTAAACTTCCATTCTTATTTTTGAACTTGAACATTGTTCTGGCTTCCCTGGCAACTAAGAGAAATCTACATATGCTCATTTTTAAAATGAAAGCTGAGGTGTTTCTCTAATCTCTTGTTTTCAGCAGCCAGGGCTTTGAGAGATACTCCCTCCATCCTGAAACTAAGAATGTAACAGAACCAAGTTCATATTTTTAGAGTGAATCTTTTTCTTTGTGGTTAGGGCAGTTTCCTAGCAGAGAAAACTGCTTTCCATTAAAAAAATAATAATAATCCCTGAGCTGTCATCCTCCCACCAGTGGATTTACCAGCATAGAGGATTTCTTGCACAATTTTCTGAGCAATTCCTGGAACTGATATTTTGCAATTGCTTTAACCTCTCTACAAAGTGACTTCTCAATGCATGTTACCCCCACACATTCATATAAGATTAGTATTCTCTTTTAGCTAAAGAAACATCAAGATGATCACTGTCTTAAAGTCTTTAATTCCCTCTTTTCAGCTGTAGTTCCTCCTACAGTAAATAATACTTAGTGAATTGAATGAAGTCCCATTATTCTTTGTCAAGATACCATAGTAAATTGAGCCACAGTGATTTTCTTGACTCAAAACACCTGTTACTTCTATCTTTTGCAATCTAGGAAATACCTATAGTCAGAAAAACTTTATCCTCAAAATAAGAGGTGTTAAAATTCTGGTGTCTCCTTCCAAATTTTATCAGAGCAAAAAAGAAAATGCAAACTCTTTATAAAGCCTTTTAGTGTTCAGGGTTTATGAAACCTCTGAGCTTCTTTGTCTAACACATATTTAGAGAAGAATAGAATATTTCTGTTTCCATTATGCTTTTATGTTCAACAGCTCTAACAGTGTTTCATTTAAGGTGTTTTTCTTTAAACAAAATCTCAGTCTCTATAAAGTAGAATAGGTCTCATACTTTAAAGATATCTAGTATTTCCCAAAGTACTTAATACATCTCCACACCTCATTATTTTAGCATTTGTGACAAACTATCAATATAATGGTGTATGCTTCAAAGTAATCTACTGACTGCTGGTTTTACAGTGCTGGCTTTATCTTGTCTTCCCAAGTAATTTACTCTAAACTCCAAAATGATGCTGTGGGGTAAATGACTCATATTCCTGTAACTTGCATGCTATTTGACTCGAACATTTGTAGCGTAGAAATCTATGTGTGTGCACTGTAAACACAAAGAGTGCATTTTTGCATTCAAATAAAATAAAAAACATAGATAGAACGCTAGAGATGGCTCTAAGCTTTTACTTCCAAGTGTTTCTATTCTGAACATACGTTCCCATTCAAAATCCACTTCTGTTTTTTCTGCTGTCTTAAAATTCCCAAGCTTTGTCTCTGTCTGCAAAGAAACTATTAGAAATCCTGTGCAGAAAAAGTGTCTTGGGGGTTGCTGTCAAGGTCAGGGATATAAAGTCACTATTAGAATCACTTTTGTAACAAACTATTTCACAATATGGGCACTGATCTAGCTGATGGTAAAGGCCTGAAACTTTGCATGGGGGGAAAAACCTGTCACTAAGATAATGTGCTATTGGATTAAAATTGCTTTTCAGTTTGGCTGGATTGGGAGATTTGCTGTTTCAGGCAAGGTGCGCAGGAGGCATGTTTTGCCCTCCACATTTTGGTAGTGTGCTTTAGACTAAGATTATCAGAGTGGAATACTCAAAAACTTCAGCAACTACAGCACAGTCTATAACATTTGGACAGACCACGAGAAGGCTCTGTAGGCTATGAAGAATCGTACTTCATGTATTTCATTTGTACACGTTGTATGTTGTACATTAAAAGAGAATGATTTGGGCAATTCAAGGAGAATCAGGATAGTGGATTTTCTGAAGGTTAATGGTTGTCATAACTCAAATTGTTCTTTAGGAATACAAACAAGCTTAATTCTAAGTCCAATGGTGGAAGGAAGAAAGGTGTTGAAGTCATATAGGATAAAAATGAATACTGCAAATGATGTTCCTTCTTAAACACCTACTCTTACAGTCTTTGTTTCAATCTACAACTCCTTGTCATCTAGAAAGGGTTGAGACATTAAGTGTAAAAATCATTTCAATGTTTTTATTCAGATAAACCTCAAGAGAAAATGTTTGACTTATTTCTTCCTTTTTTCAAAAGAGTTTTTCCCAACCTTGACACTAACTAAAGCGGCAAAATATCTGTTGGGAATAAGCAAAAACCATTTATTAAGAATATGTATCCCATCTGTTTGTATATTCTTGCACCCCCCTCCTGAATACCGTAATAATATTTGAAACTAAAGTGCACAAAAATTTTACATGTTGAGTTTTGTAGTGGTACACATTAAACACATGCAATACAGAAAATAAACACTGAACACATGATTGTGGGTGAAAGTGAGTCCGAGTGTTTTCAGTTCTAACATAAACAGGATCACATATGTATCACATATTCCTAGCCTCAAGCTGATTTCACTACCCAGAGAAAACACTGCAGTAAAGATCTATTTTTCTTAAACTGTACCACTTTAGGATTAGGCTGGGATTGTTTCCTCTTGCTCCTTTAATTGTTGTTTTAAGAGAGAAATGTTGATATCTACGTGGCCCTCTATTTGCTGCATCATGTATCAACTGTACTTTTTTATCATTTGTGAATACAAAGCAGGACACAAGCAAAAAAGTGCCTAGAAGTACTTACGGTTGTTACAGGGGTATGTTTGGTTATGGTTTTTTTTATGTTTTTCTTTTTTTGATAACTTTTGATAAATAATTTCGTCCCTAAGTCAAAATTTCTACAGGAGTTCAGAGGAGCAAAACAGACTCTGGGAATAGCCATTATGCAATTAAGAAATTCTTCACAGGACTGAAATGGACACAGAGTGCAAGGAACCACCATGATAAGCCAAGCTAGGAGAAATCCTTGCAGGTGTACTTGCATGCATTTGTAGCCATACAGTTCCAGGGACAAAGATCACCATAGATTTCATCTTTTTTACTTTATTTTTTATTTTTATTTTTTATTTGGTTCAGGAGGGGAACATAGATAACAGGAATAAAGAGACAAGACAATGTGGTGAAAGGGAAAAGTATGTGAGTGCAGATTTACCAGTTCACTAACACTGCTGATTTTCTTTGGTAGAAACACTGTACTAAAATACTGTCAATGTCAACTAGAATATGAGAAAATGTATTTAAAAGACGTTGATTATAAACCTGGTATTTAATAATCTATTATCTCCTTAACTTCCTCAGAACATGCTTAGTTTCTTCAAACGCAAGGGGTCCAGGACAATATAGAAATATCCTTTCCTTGCAGTGTTAATAAGCCTTCCAAGGATTTGTAGGATTGTACTAATTTTATACCACTTAATCTGCAAAAGACCTCATTTTCCAAAGATTTTTGGGCTAGACACAAACGCTAGAACATTAGATAATCTCAGCTGTAGGTAACATGCATCTAAACACTAATTTATCTTTTTTTGAGCTTTCAAACATCTAGTGTATCATACTATACCATATATACAATGTTTATTTTAACAATAAAACATTTTTGAATCATTTTCTCTATAAGGATGTGGGATACCAAACCTTGATTTAAGCCCTTTTCCCAGGTGATGTTTTACTTGTACAAAAGCATTTTGCCTAAATAATATACCTAAGTTTGAAAACAGAGGTTTATATTTTCTAGAATCATACATACTAGGGTTTAATAGTCATTCTGAACTGTAGGTATGCAATATATAGAGGCTGAAATCTTTTATTTGATAGTTGGTCATAATAAACTAAGATTCTAATAAAATATGATTTTTTTTTTGCACAGTAAGATGAATACACTTTTTGTCGTTTGACTTTGAGATATTACTGTGACACCCAATCACAAAATTATATTATTTTGGGAACACTATTGAAAAACAAATTGTCAGAAAGGCAGCAATATTTCTTTTAATAGCCCGAGTGCTTTATAATTTGGCATGTAAAGGCTAAAATGGAGATCAGTCTGTAATTCTTTGTTGCTTGGTCTGTAGGTAATTAAGTTTCTTCTTGCTGATAATTAGAAATCTATTCTCTTGCTGCTCTCAGAAGTTTCTATCCACTTGGATTCATACCATATGCAATTCTTGTTGTCTTATACCCTCAGACATAGAATGTAGTATAATGTTTCAATCACCCTCTCTTGTAAATGTCTTTATCTGTTTGCCCTTCTCTCCTTCTTATAGGTACAAAATGTTTGTTCTTTTGTGTGTGACCTTATGTGTATGGTTATTTTCCCATTTTAAAGCTTAAAAAGCAATGTGTGTTTTGCCTGTGTGAGGCTATGTTTATTCGTTCTTTGAGAAGAGCTTCTGTGTCCTGGGTGATAATATCTCTAGCAGTAGCTACAGTGACATCAGTTTTGTAGGACAGACATGCTAGCTTGTCACTTCTCTTCCTTCTGGTATCTCTTAGGGGTATTTTGGATCATATTGACATTTATTTCAGGTGCTCATTCTGATCGTCTTCAACAGTGTCATATCTAACTGAGTTACTCAACCATCTCACTCCTGTTTCAATTGCATTCTCTTGCAGATAAAGTTTTCTTTTGGTTATATGCTTTGCCCTTTCTTTTTTAATACAGTCTTCTTTGCTCTCTTGTATCATGCTGCATTTGTACAAATTTCTCACAAAATGGAACTGTTTTCTATTCTTCTATATTTCTCCCTAATTATATTCATACTAAACAAATTGGAAATGTACAAATAATGGATGGAAACTAGCTACATAAGCCCCCTGTGCTGAAAGATATTGTACTGCAAGGGTCTTTACATTATTACATGGTAATTGGATTCTAACATTCAAAATAAATGTTAGACATTAAAAGGATGTTATTTAACACAGTGAATAATTACAATTTCTGTTTCTTTCTGCATGGACATTTGAGACCTGATAGTATTGCTCACACATTTCACTTTTTCCTGCGTTACTCTGTGGGGATTGTTCCATGAAAACAAATGAATACACAAGTGAGTGAAATGTAAAACCACATGATAATGCTCAAAGCTTGTTCAACAAACATGGAAGTGAAAAGAGGGCTATCTGTTGCTTTTACTCAGCAAATATCAAGGATTTAGATAGAACTCTCCTTCCAAAAATGCTCTACTCTGCTCTAAAAATGCCACCAGCCTTTGCAGAACTGCTGTAAAATAGCTTTGGTTTGTCTTGTTCCTATTTGGCAAAGCACAGAATATTTTTTCAGAAGTACTAATTACATTTGAATCATTATATTTAATCTTCCTCATATTCACCAAATAGGACCAAACTGGGACCTCGAAATACCCAGACTCTGAGTTTCTTAATTTCTGCTCACATTTGGAACTGCAGCAGTGGTGGTCTCAGAGCAGTGGCATGTAGGAGGAGGGCAGGCAATGAGTAGGGGATATTTGGTTCTGTCAAAAGGTGTTGACTCATCAGACCTCCCCAGTATGTCCATGTTTTTCACTCCTGTACCAGGGTTGAGCTTCTGTCCCTTGTGGAACTGCTGGTCGCTACAGCTGGCCAAACTACATCCGTTCTGAGGTCCCTGCAACACCTTATGCAGCTACCCTTTGACTTCAGTCACACAGCTTAACTGAGAAATATTTCCTATCTACCTCTGCTCCACAAAAAAATAAAAGACAATCAATACTATCAGCATCATGCTGATACCAAACAGGAAATCCTTTAATATGGAAAAAAGCTTGGAAAAAGCTTTCACTGAGTTTCACTGAATCTTTGGAGTTGGAAGGGACCATAGAGATCATCTAGTCCAACTCCCCTGTCGAAGCAGGATTGCCCAGAGCTAGAGCATGTTACTCAGGACAAAGTGAGGTTCCAAGGGAATTCCTTGCAAAGGGAATATAATCAGTGAAATATACATGGAAAGTGTTATACAGTTGGGAACAGAATACTTGCACGTTACAGGTCTGGTGCAACCTTTCCATGCTTTCCTCTTCAACCACGGTCCACATTTATAATTTTTCTGAGATCTCCCAGAATTTTTATATTATGCTGAATAGAATAGTATATGGTTATTTTCCTGAACTGTCCTAGAAGTCCTCAGCAATTCAAAACAGGGTGCAAAGCAAGGACTAAAGGAAAGAATCACTAGCTAGAACTGAAGTTACATAGGTGTCATAAACATTATCTGTTGCATTTGATGAAAAGCAGGTATTGCAATTGACATCTGGAATCCTCTCCGGAAGTTTAGCTTAAGTGCTCTGAATCTTTTTTTTCCAAACTATTTATGAAGTAGCAACTATGTATTATTTGCCATCAAATCGAGGCCTGAACTCCACACTTCTTGATTTCTACCTAAAGTCAACCTAAAATTGCTTGGCTTGTAGTAATACTAGCTATTCCAGAATTAGCACATCCCAAAAAAACCAAACCAAACAAAGGAAAATAACTTCCATGCCTCTGCAGATATAATAATGATTTCAGGCATTGCTTATAAAACAACAAACTCCAATAGAGTAGCTGAGTATTTGCAGTGACTCTTTAGTTAAATAAACTTTTAGACTTTTTATTTGTTTTCCTTATCTCCTCCACTGTAAGATGCATCTTTGATTACCTGCTGAATATATACAATGGATTCAGCCTGAGTTTTTGATGGCTGAATTTCCATTTTCCCTTGCCACAGCATTCTGTTTTATGTAACAGAAACTATGTAAAAGGACATGATATCAAGCTGTCAAATCGTGCCTTGAGTGAAGGGAGTACAAGCAAATGTCTTTATTGTTACTTTTGTCTTCTTTCTTCTCATCTTTTCACCTCAGATATTATCAGTTTTTGAAAAAAAAAAAAGCCTTACACCTTATCATCTTCTGATTACAGAAGGCCATACAGTTCATTGTGGCACCATATTAAATTTATTAAAGCTTTCAAAGTGACTTTGGAAACCTAATTTGGTTATCTACTTCACTCACCGTATATACCAGTATGCATAAAAACATAGCTTACCCAATCATGATTTTAAAAACATTTTTAAAATAAGAATCCAGACCTATTTTTAGTTATATTCTAAATAAGTAAGGAAAAATGATGACTAAAGTTTCTGGTAAATAAGGCAAGAATTTCGTTCAATATTAGTAAAAACCAAATGTACGTCATACTAAGTATAACATTTCAACTTCTCTGCTATTAACTTTAAACAAGAAAACAAACCCCATTATAACGCTTTTCAAATGCAGGCTTTCAATCTAGAATCCAAAATATGTGTCTGCATAATTATTCACAAGCGGAAAAGATTGAGAAATGGAAAATGCAAAAAAAAAAAAAATTCTCTTAATGTTTCTTCTGTGAAGGTTTTCCCCTAGCCTTTGCAAACTTTTGAATATTACCATTAATCTAATAAAACAAGTTAGTCTCTAAGATAGTTAGTCTCAAGAGAGTCTCAAGAGATGAGAAGTATTATTGACAGGTGATGACTTTCCTCTTGAAAATACCAATTGATTGATGTCTCATTGTCTCACTATCTGAGGGAAATTTTTATGAAATTTTGATTGAATTTTGTTTCAAGTAGTTATGACAGTGTTGAAATATACCATAAGAGTTCCATCCCATGCTTCAGCGTTATTTTGTTCTAAAATTATTTTAGCATTATTTGAATAATTATACTTTAAGGGTACATGTAAAATAAAGAAACTAATATATAAACTCTTATTAAGAGTAAACACAAATAAAGTTAATCCTATTGAAATTCTCAAATGAAAAAAAAAATCATTTTTTGCTAAGGAGTATTTTTCCTTCAGAGGGAGACATGTTGACTCACAGTTTGAAAATTTTGGCGGCTTCTGAGAAATTTTCTACACAGCTCTCAATCTGTGCATGAACATAGGCTTAAACTAGAAACTCCTGATATTTGGAATGGTGAAAACCATCCCCTGGTAATTACCTTGGACACTTCAATAGAAATTGCTTGCCCCTTTCTGGCCTATTTGACCACATTAATAACTTTTGTGGTTTATAAATATTAAGAAACCAAATAGTTTTAACTGTAGATTCCTTTGGTTCAGTGCATACTTGTTTTAGTAAAAAAATACTAGTGTTTGTTCATTTTATGGTAATTTTTAAAATCTCCTTCCTAATCTGTTTCTTCATGTTCACGAGATCAATCATGAGATTTGTCTCAGCCTACTCATAATCTGATTTAGGAGTGCAATATTGATAGAATACACATTCCTCAACATACATAGACTCTCATATATTCACAAAGCTTTGTTAGCTTTTGTTTATATAGGACACAGAGCAGATGTTCTTGACTGTGAAGAAACTCCACAGTGCTGAGTTTAGAAGACATTGGAAACTGCAATTTTCAGATTGAACCCAAAAAAAAAAAAAAAAGATGTTGCTCAGGTATGCCCTTGAGCTTCACAATAATTTAACTTTTAAGGTATTTGTAGACTTGAAAGAGAATTGTGACCTACTTCTCAAAGCAATGACAGTTGTAACCTACAAATACACGTGATGTATTTGGAATATATGAGCATAAAGTCTCCCAACACACAACCTCCATGAATTTGTCCAGTGTCACATGTATCTGCCAGAGCATGCTCTTCAGTGAAATACTGTACATGTTACTGCCACACCAGAGAGTTTTGCAGTTTAAATCACAAACTCCAATACCTGCATACTGCAGGAATGACGGGATTTCTGGTTACAACAGATAACCTGATAGATTAAGGGCTGAAATCTGAGAGGCATATGCACTTCATTATACACGGAACAGTTGAGAAATGATCACCATCAGTGAAAGCAAACACAATAGTGCCTTGAAGCTATGTTAGAAAGATAGCACCGCTGTTAATAATTAATTCTCTCTGTTGTGTCTGGCATCCTGCCTATGATAGCAAAAAATCCAATAGGATATTGCTATATCCCCCAGCTTGTACAAATCCACCAGGGGTCCACTATGGCTGATATGTTGTTGCCCAACAGTACAAAATTAAATCAAGAAGTGCTGTCAGAAACACCCTCCCTCATCTCACAGAAAGCAATCGAATGTGGGAGATGGGAGAGTGCTGAAAGCCCTGGACTAAAGTTGGAAAAATCTATCTGTTGCAGCAAGCCTGCTAGCGGTCATTAAATCATTCCAGAAAGTAACATAGCTATGCCTTGCCCTTGAACCTTCATCCTTTTTCTGTTTTGGTCTTGTTTGTTTGTTTTTAATTTAAATCAAATTTAGCCTAAGCCTTTTTCAAATGGAGGGTCATGCTGTAAGACAGTCCTGTTAAAATCATCATATATCCAAAAGCAGATATTTTTTATCTGTTTACATAGCTTAAATCCTTTGATCTATTTCTATAAAAGTTTTCATGAAGTGTCTTTACAACAGAAATGACGTATGATGTACATGGCATGGCCCCACTGCCCTTGAAGTTAAGTTCTTCGTGATCTCTAATGTGTTTAGACCAACAATGTGTATTCTAAATGCTCCTATCCAGATTATCAGAAGCACTTTACAGAAGCAATCAGAGAAATAATCAATGACAGCAAAAAAAAATTAATCATAGAACCACAGAATGGTTTGAGTCAGAATGGACCTTTAAAGATCTTCTAGTCCACCTCCCCTGCCATGGGCAGGAACATCTGCCACTAGATCAGGTTGCTCAAAGCCACATCCAACCTGGTCTTGAAACTTCCACTGATAGGGCATCCACAACTTCTTTGGGCAACTTGCTGTAATGTCTCACCATGTTTATCATATTCTTTATGTCCAATCAAAATATACCTTCTTTCCGTTTAAAACCATTGTCTGTTGTCCAGTTACTACAGGCTTTGGTAAAAAGAGAGAGAGAGACTTTTGTAAATCTTAAGTTTGTAGAATATGCATCAAAAACCCTGGAGCATTTATTCTTCATACAGCATTCAAGCTTATACTCATTTCAAGTTTAATTGAAATATTTAGTCTACCAGAGGGCTCATACTCAATGTCTTGGACTCAGGCAAATTGAATCCCTAATCAATTGAAGCTCAATTTTAAGGAAATAGTTCAGGGTTTTAACATTACCTAACAGTCATTGTTCCCCCATGTTGATTGTTCCAAACATTAGTGAATGCATTTTTATTGTCTCTTTAAATTCTGCAAATATCTGAATCCTTCTTTCTCTTTAAGCGCACCTTTACAAAATACAGATTATTTATTACTAGGTGCTATTCAACGTTTCTACGCCTGTGATTAATTGTCAGTGATTTCTACTTTCTTCCTGGGAAACAAATTTCTGCTTTCCATTGCTTATGCTCCATTGCTTTCATTCGTTTCCTGAAAAGTCTCTAGTATATTACTAGATATTACTTCTATAATATAGATTACTTTTGTATTTTAATATTAAAGCTTTATACTTATAGAATGAGATCAATTAGTCAAACTTTGAAAACAATCACTAGAGAAAACATAACACAAATAAGTGATGGATGACTGCATGAGATATTTTTGCCTTATGAAATTTCTTTTATTGTAAAAGTTCCAAATTAAAATTAAAAAGAATAATCCTGGACAGAGCAATTCCATGTTGGAGATTGTTCATATCTCTTTCTTTGAACAGGCACTTTGTGTATTTTATTTAAACTTATAAAAGTATTCTAGTTCCAGTTGTTGTGTGTTTGTTTTCATTATAGAGCTTGGTGCTTGGGAATTCTTTAAAAGTGTGTGCAATACAAAAATAGTTAATAATAATTTAAGGAAGAAATACTGCATACTGTTCTGGTACTCTCTGTGAGTGGCAGGTGCAATCGGTCCTATTCTATACAGGACTATTACAGTAAAAATATCTAATATATAAAAAGATGGAATTTTTGCTATAACTATTATGAAATTCACAGTTATTTAGGACATTTTTCTTACTGTTTATGGAGAAGGTACTTGCAACTGACTTCATGATCGTTTTCCTAACACAACTTTTGTCTGCAGATATTTTTTCCTTGAAAAAAAATTGCTCACTTGTCAGACTTAATCTCACGATCTTATTGTATTGCATGGACATGAAATGTACATTGAACACTCAAAAGGTTGCCAGATACAGCATGGAAAGCGAATGAATATAGTGCGCCTGTTCAGGTAGGTGCAAGTTGATATTGCAGTATGCTATGCTCTAGTTGTCTTTAGTAGTTATTGTTAAATGAAGGAAATCAAGCTACTCAGCTGTGTCTTTCCTCTAAGCTGAATGAGCACAAGTACAGTGTATAAATTGTGTGTTCCATTTCCTGACTATGTGTACAGAAATCTAAATGTATAACACACATTTTTAGTTTAGGAATAGGTACTGAAAGTTGATGTTTTCCTTCAAATACATTGAAAACCCAGGCGTAGCACTCAGTACTGTTCAGAATCCTGCAAGATTATTCCCTAATTTATAAGATGAAAGTCCCAATTAACAATACTTCTGTTAATATTGAAGAGAAAGTCATTTGAATATGGAGCTCAGGTGTTTGGTCAGTGTTGCCTTGTCTCTTGGAGCTAAGGGACACCTCCTTCTGTTTCTTGTGGCCATAAACTTAGGAGTTATTTCTCTGGGATTTCCAGAAGACTAAACAAATGGCAGTTTCCAAAGTATCGGTGCTGCTTTATCTGGTTAACTTTTCAGGTTCAGCATTCTGTTCAATAAGTCTAATATCATGTGTGTACTCTCGCTTTTAAAAGAATCAGTACATTATTCAAAGTGGAGCGCGTTGGCATATAAAATGATTTAGTCGTGTGTTCGTGTATGACAATAAAGATTATTTTATTTTCTTTGACGATTTTTTCCTAGTTTTGGTTTATCAAGCTTTTTAATCCCTGTTAAATAATTTTATTGGACCGATATATTTAAAAACAATTCTAGGATGACTGCAATTATAGGCTTATTCACATTAGCTTTCAGATACATGTTCTTCGAATATTTTTATTTTTTAAACAAAACTTTTTCTTCATTAATAACACATCTCTTGTTTGACTATTTTTGAAAATTTCTTCACCACCCATTTTCTTAGCAATATTAAATCCCTAAACTCCTCTGAAACCCTGACACCTACCTTTTATTTTAAAAGTACGTGATATTCTCCTTTCAAAAGAAATTTTATATCATTTTTGGTTAACAACCATTTTTTAAAAAAATGAGAACATGAAAATTATATATGATAACATCATTTTAAGTTGCTTGTTTTCCTGAAATTCAGCCTTAGTGAAAATGTGTTATTCTAAGGCAGAGTATCTGCAGTAATTTAAATCGGTCAGTATTTTGCAACCTGAATAGTGCTGTCACATACGCAAGCAACTACTTTAAAAAAATATTGCTAAATTCTGCAATAAACTGTTATTTTTTGACTGTTATCTTGCTTTGGAAAGTTTCTCCTTCTGAAACAATTTTGCATGCAATACAGAATTAGGAAATCAAGTACTTTTTGCCAGAGCCATGTCTATTCCATTACTAAGCAGAGAGGTTTTTTGCTTTTTTTTTGTTTTTCAATTTCCTCTTTCCATCACTGTGTGTACTATCTTTTTGTTTGCTTAATTAATTTTACTGTTGTTTTTTCCTGTCATCCTACATCTAATTCACAGTAGTTTTGGGAAGAAAACCACTGCCCATTTACAACAACCAGTGTAGGAGAAATCTTACTCTTACATGAGTATTAGAGTCTCTGTTTAGGTCTCTGATTCTTTTCCTTGTTTAGAAAGAGAAAATGCTCATCTAAGTTAATTATTAGACTGAAAACTACCTCTGGCAGCAGAAAGTTACAGAGCCTTAAGATTATCTCTCCACATGCTTCCTGTATCATCATTTTATGTTGAATTGTCAGTTATATCAGAATTTATCCACAAGAGCTTAATGGGTTATCAGAGTGAGAAGCCCTCTGCCCCACAGGACTCGATACCTGGACATGCCAGCCTAAAATTGGTCTTGGGCAAGCCAAAGGTCTAGAAAACTTGACACAGCAATTCAACTTGGGAAGTTCTTCATGACCACTGCTGTGGTGGAAAGCATCACTTGCCTTTTCCAGACATCCATCTGATGACCCACGCACCACAGTGGTGTTACAGAGGTCTGGTGTGTGAAACCCTTGAAGAGGTGGAACACTTCTGACAGTGTTCTTATTCTTGGTCTACGCTGGCTTTGTTTCTGATGTTATACTATAAGAACTAAAAATATTTGTATCTTCTCAAATTCACAATCTTTAAATTTCTCTTTGTGAATCCGCAATGTGATCTATTAGAATCACAGAATCATAGAATTTCCTGGGTTGGAAGAGACCTTTCAGATCACCCAGTCCAACCATCAACCGAACACTGACAAAACCACCACTAAACCGTGTCAGTAAGTACCACGTCTACCCATCTTTTAAATACCTCCAGGGATGGAGATTCCACCACTTCTCTGGGCAGCCTGTTCCAATATTTCATAACCCTTTCAGTGGAGAAATTTTTCCTAATATCCAATCTAAACCTCCCCTGGTGCAACTCGAGACCATTTCCTCTTGTCCTGTTGCCTGTTCCTTGGTAGAAGAGACTGACCCCCACCTCTCTACAACCTCCTTTTAGGGTTGTAGAGAGCTCAGCCTCCTTTTCTCCAGGATAAACAACCCCAGTTCCCTCATCATAAGACTTGTGCTCTAAACCCCTCACTAGCTTTGTTACCCTTCTCTGGACTCATTCCAGAAAATCCAGGAATGTCTTTCCTGTAGTAAGGGGCCCAAAACTGGACACAGTATTCAAGGTAGGGCCTCACCAGTGCCAACAAATGACAGGCATCAAGGACTTGAGCTAAACTAGAACCTACAGTTAAGTTTAGGGTTTCAAGTAGTCACAGTATGCCAAAGAATGGCTTCTCTAGAACTCCTCAGATAGCTTTAGGCTATACTTGAGAGCACTGTCAAGAAAATTGTAAGAATATACTAACTTTATGGAGCAATCTTCTACAAAGCTCCCTCTCTAATCACAGAATCATAGGATCACAGAATCATAGAATGGTTGGAGTTGGAACGGGCCTTAAAGATCAGTGAGTTCCAACCCCCTGCCATGGGCAGGGACACCTCCCACTAGATCACGTTGCCCAAAGCCCCATCCAACCTGGCCTTGAACACCTCCAGGGATGGGGCATCCACAGCTTTTCTGGGCAACCTGTTCCAGTATCTCACCACCCTCGCAGTAAAGAATTTCTTCCTAAAATCTAATCTAAATCTCCCCTTTTTCAATTTAAAACCATTACCCCTCATCCTATCACTCCACTCTCTGATTGAGAGTCCCTCCCCATCTCTCCTGTAGGCCCTCTAAGGTCTCCCTGGAACCTTCTCTTCTCTAGGCTGAACAACCCCAGTTCTCTCAGCCTCTCTTCATAGGAGAAGCGTTCCAGCCCTCTGATCCTCACTGAGGAAAAGGCACTGCTATCTACAGGAGTTTTGACATTATGGTTAGCTCTGTGAGTGTGCCCATCATATATACAGAACTTTCTAATAAGTGAGTTAGAACCTTTCTTGTCTTTGTAATGCCCAAGCGATTTGCATATGTTCAGGCTTCTATAAAAATACCAGACAAACTATTTACTTCTAGTTAACTGGGTAGAATTTGCACAACCTTAGAACTAAATGCCAGTGTTCTCATTTAGTTTCAGAAGAAAAAAAGGCAAGAAGAAAAAAAACAACAAAAGAACATTGTATCACAGTCATAGTAAAGGTTATGCAAAGCCTGAAATAAGAGAGAAAATATCTACTGCTTAAGGCAGATCTTGTGTCTTACATGTTTAGGTAAGGACCAGTTTGACTGCTGTGGAATCAGTCTGTCTTGTTTAACTCACTGTGCCATTTTTTTTACTTGCACTGCAGCTCACTTCCTTTGTTCCTCACATATATTTTCTTATTACAGTACTTCTTACACTGGTTGTGAGCCGTAATAACGGAATTTTTGCCATGGTCTGATATGAAAATCCAACGTTTTCATAAGACTGTAAAGCACGTGGCCAGGAAAATATCAGTCCCTCAGTGTACAGAGTACATCAAAGGTAACCCAGAGAAAAGTTGCCTTCTGTTTGCTGGCAGAATGCACTTTTGTCACTTTCTTGCACGGAGCCACTTTATTACAGCTATTAAGAAACATTGCATGAGATCCTGAAGTTGTAAAGAAGATGAAATGGGAGGGTGCTGCACAAGCCAGATGTACTTGTAGAGATATTCCAAGTCCAAAATATCAATCTTCTGAATTGCGAGGGCCATTTATATGTGTATATGGTTCAAAGAAGAGATATTGGCAACACAAAAATACTGGTAATTCAGCAGTATGTACCCTGTTCATGTGAGGCAATGAAATAATTTTATGCTCTTACTTTTACTTTAGATACTAAAATTCTCATCAGGGTCTAGACAAACATTGTTTGTCAGCCAGCTTCTGATTCAGGGACAGTAGTAGATAGAGTGCGCTCTCTGACAATGCAGTTCTAAGGATTGGGAAGAACTTCTGATCAAAACATATCACTCCAAATACATCACCACCATTTGGCTACTCTTTCCACTGAATTCAAAAGGTTCGCAGTGCCTGGAATGGAAATAATTTTAGAGGTTTGCTGGGTTTGATTCCAGATAATAGCAATAAGTGCTTTTTATCTAAGGGGTTTCTTTGGTTCTTGATCTACAACGTCTGGGGCAGAAAAATAGCATAGCCTTCTTACATGTTTCCTCCTTCAAAAGCAATTGCAAAGTGCCTTGAATATAGTATTGCTCTTCTTAGAAGAGTGCCCATAAGTATTTTACAACAAAAGTGCTGCTGTACTTCTGATCTCTGATTTGTGTGTTGTACATATGCGGTTTACTTTCACAACAGTTAATATCTGGATATTTGTTCTTTTCAAGCAAGTGCTTGTCACTGTCCTGTGAGAGAGGAACTGGTACTATATGGGGTGAAATTCTGTTTCCATGGAGTCAGCAGAAGCTTTTATCACTCCTTAAAGTTGATCATAACTTCACCTATGTGTCTTGCACCTTGTTTACAAATCCTGCATTTTGGTTGAGGAAATTAACATACACAAACATATATGTCCCTGAATCTCCTTTCCAGATTAAAACCACAAATTCTCCTTGCTGCTATATTACTAGAGTTTAAATGAGAAAGTACTCAAGGAAGGGATCACTTATATGTCATGTTGAGAAGGTCTGTGCCAAGCTGTGCCACTTCGACAATCTCTTTATTTTCTAGGACATCATAGAACTAAGTATAAGCTGCCCCAGAATAACTATGTGAGGACAAGAATAATACCTTGTGCGTAGCCGTGATGAATTTTGAAAAGCAGTGCAGGATTGAAATCTGGGCCCGCACAGACTCAAGACACATTTTAATGTTTCTGTGCATTTTCACTTTCCATAAATCTTTTTCTATAACTTTTCTGGGATCAAACAGCTGCAAGTTACCTTAATCTATATAGTCCTTTAAGTCATCTGGGTCTTATCTTTCTTGAGCGTTTTCCATTACCAGAATCAATGCTTTCCTTTCGGTATTTTTGATTTCATGAATGAGGAGAAAATTATTCCTCCTCTGATATGTCCAAGTTATTGCATTATTTATGGCAATTTTTCTCACCCATTGCTTTTCTTAAGTTTTAGTTCCCTACAGAGCCTATTTCATAACTTTTTTGGCAATGTACATGAGAGGTTTTCTGTATACTACAATTTTATTTTTATTTCAAATAAAAGTGTCTTAGCCATACAATATTATGGCAAAAAAACCTGAACTTAGGTGGCTGGAAATCCACCACTGCAATATTATAACTAAACAATAATTTCTGGTTTGCAGCAACTATTTTGACACATTGTGTTTGACTTTGAACCCTTTAGCTGTCTATATGTACACGTCAATACCTTATTTTATTCAGCTAAATTTTTGGTGTGCAATGTAGGGCTGTATGAATATCTTTGGAGCATATACCTGCTGTCTGCCTCTTATATTTTAAAGTCAAACTTAAACACTTATGAAATTTTAAATTTTCTGTTCTTACTCTGTAGTGTGTACTTAGAGTGCCCATGCTTTCTGTGATTACTGAATCTTTCAAATTTAGATGAGGAATTTATCTTGCTGCTTCCTAACCCCTTGTGAATGCTACGCTCCGTCAAAATTCTCATACCCTCCTCAGTGTAAATATAGCCTTAATTCTAGCACTGCTTGGAAACAAAGCAAATGGGATTTTTTTTTTATGTCTTACTCACATATGAAAAATTCCTCTGCAGCTTCTGTGAGAGTATAGCTTCCGTTGTGCAATTCTATGTATGTGCCACTACACAGATGATACAAATGTATTCGACATCTGTTTCATGAACAATGTCTTGTGCTTGACAGAATGCAATATTATGGACATATTCCTTCAAATAACTTCAAAGTAAAAATAAAATTCAGCAAGGAATGAAGACTGTCTTTAGTTCCTTAATCTTCTGCCTCTATGCCCTTGTGGATTAATCTTGAGCTGTGAGCTTGGATAAATATGTCTGGCAAGAAAATGCTTTCACTCACTCTTTCTTGCTTTTTTTTTTTTTTTTTTTTAAATTT
>VXAK01022233.1:1671-15579 GCA_013399435.1 Arenaria interpres
CTTTTTTCCCCTTTCACGTTTGATCTGTTGATTTAAAGCTGGTACTTGACACATGTTAAGGACATGTTAAAAAAAAAAAAGGGAAGGGAAGGGAAGGGAAGGGAAGGGAAGGGAAGAATATTTCAGTTGGAAGGGAACTACAGCAATCATCTAGTCCAAATGCCTGACCATTTCAGGGCTGACCAAAAGTTGCTTGTTTGATTTTTGTTATCCACAGATCTTACACATACTTTAAGTTGGTGAGAAGTATTTTGTGTCTTGGTGTTTATGGGTATGTTTGAAACATTTTTTTTTTATAAACCTTTCTGGACTAAATATCTGTTATCCAAGTGTTTGTGACTGCAGGACACCAGACTCGGAGATTCATGAGCTTCTACTATGCCATTTTGTAAGACCCACATGTTGCCTACTACCAGGTCTCTGGAGAGATCAAATAGTTTTTCTGCTTCAAATTGCTAGTATGTTCTCATTTTCAAAGGAAAACCAAAATGGTTTTGAGCATACTGTCTAAATCTAGGGTAAAATCTTTTTCCCTTAATTCATGTGCCTGATCTACTGAAATTTTAGGTATCTGGCCTTAGAGAAAACAGGGATTTTATGTAGCCTACTTCAGACAGTATATACACACTGGAAATTTAAGCTATTACTATATTTGCCACTTCTAAGACCCTTACAAAGAAGAGACTGTGCATCTAAGGAACATTATTTGCTTCCAGGTTCTGGCCAGCTTTAGAGGACTGAATCTGTATCTCTCAGACAGTGCTATGGTAAATTATTCTTTAAATCTGCTCCTATAAATAAGGCTTCTGAAGCTACGAATTTCAGAGTCACTGAAGCCAGTTAAAGCACAAAGATGGTATAAGATAAAATATCGACAGATTTCATGAGACACAGTCTAAAATATGTGCTCCTCATACATGGCTTAATCAGGAAGTTAAAGGTAGGATTTTACTTGTTTGTTGTCTTTCTGACCCAAAGGTTTTTGCATTCAAGGTGCAATACCTCACCTTCAAATGAAGGATAAAGACATTTTTCTGCTGCTTTTTCTCCACTAATGTTTTCTTCTGAAAATGAAGAAATTGATTGTATCTCACAGTGAGTGATCTACCTACGTGTAAAACATGTGCAACATTCCCTAAGAAATATTTAACCTAAATTGGTAGTTCCAACCTAAATTTGTAGTGTTGCAGGGTTATAAACATGACATAGCTGCTCATTTTCACAAGAGACCCCTCCAAACGTTGGTAGTCAGCAAAAGTTAGCTACCAACTAGGCTTCAAGCTAAGTAAAGACCATAATGAAATCTTCAAGAAATCCAAATTCTCATTTCTGCCTTCATACAATTTACAGATCAGAATGATCTGTAAATTATGGTAAATTTATGGTAATTCCAACACACCATTAAAAACTTGTTAAAGTTAATATGTAACTAAATATTATGTGGCATACAATAAGAATTTTAAAAACTCTAGTCCTGAAAAATAATACCAAATAACTTTTGCTCTCTTTGTCCAAGATCTGGCCAATATCCTTTGATTTAACAACAACCTTTATGATTATAAACAAAAATTAAAATAGCTTAATTGTATGCTGTTATGTTTATTTTAGCTTTCAACACTTCCTTCTATATAGATCCAAGAAATGTTTGAAACACTTCAGAAACTTCACTGAGCTCTTGCAGACAAAATATTGATTTTCACCATTGCTTGCTCAAATCTGTTACATTTTTTATAGATATCATGCTTGCTGTTCATGATAACCAAGCTTGATTATGACAAATTCTCTTTTTTCTGCTGACAGTAGCCATAGTTTTCTTTGGTTGTTTATTCAGTAAGACCACTGATGATTTAAAGAGCTTGATTTTATTATTCCTGAATAACTATTTGAGGATATGCAGCTTAGATAGGCAGTAGACTATAAACAATCTCTATTATCATTATTTTAAACAATAAAATTTAAGCAGCTGGGAAGGAATGTTGAAGAAAATTTTATTTGCCATTTTTATAGTACTACTACAAAAACCATTGTATTCTTATACGTCTTTATGAGAATTTGTTATCATGATGTATTAGATATATTTTTGTTATTCAACCAATTTTTTAGGAATGAAACCACTCAGGACTGAATGGATGAAGGATTACATTCCCTCATCCAGTCTATTCCTTATCTTCTGCAATAACAGACAAACAAAATAGCTATCTATTAGGAGGACCCATCCAGTATTTACAAACACAGGATCTATCAACACAAAATATCTCTCCACAGTTCATAATAAATATAGGAACCAAGGTAAAATATAAAAAACTGCATATATAATGTACTCCAGATATCTCTATATTAAAATTAAGACTCATTGTGTTCTATGTTATCTTGCCTTATCTTTCTGGAGTTCTAAACCACTTACATTTTTGTCTTCATTTTTACATATATTAGTATACTTTCCAGTTTGAGCTCTATAATATAATTTGAAAAAAGTAACGGGTAAGGTTATTTCTGAACATGTATTTGATGTCCCTGTTATTTCATTACCATGAAGACCAGTGTGTTCTAGAATAAAATTAAGAAACAGATCAGTGAAATATTTCGTACTGATCGTATTACTTCTGTGGCTTTACTAGTTTAGTTATACTCAGTGCTGTAAAATAATAAGTCTAGTTAGCACTCCTAACAATTCAGTGTAAATATAACTATAAAATCAATGGAGAAATATACTTCAAAATTTCTGCGGGAAAAATATGTTACACACTAAAATAAAATTCTGGATTGTATGATCCTAAATATAATTATTTAAACATCATTTTAACCAGTTTAATTAGTAAACAAGAAGGACTGGAACAGCTCTGTTTCTACAAATATGTTTTTGAACTTGGCTTCTACTACAGGTCTACATCTTCATAACTGGGTAGATATTGACTGACTATGAATCCACCTATTGTTTGAAGAAAAGTAATCCACTCCTATCTACATTGGCTTACAATTAAAATTTATGAAACAAACCTCTGTCAGGTTAGTTTCATAAGACTTCCAGACTACAGAGCCACTTCTCTATCCTACTGAACAAAATAGCTTTAATTTATTACTGTCTATTATGCAAGACGTTTTCCTGCTAGTATAAGTTCTGTTAATTCTCTCTGCCATCTAAAAGCTACAGTGATTCCTCAGGAAGTAAAAGAGCACATAGAATCATATATTCTGTAAATTATTTTTCATCTATCTTTAATCTCTTTAAAATCAGACAAATCTTTTTTTTTTTNATGTGCCTCAGTGACCAATGATTACAAGCGCTAGTGTTGAAAAGCAGTAGAGTGCAAAAAAAGTAGGAAGGTGATTAATTTTTTGTGTATTATAGAACCCCTTCCACTTAAACATTCCTAAAATTCTTCTTAGAATTAACAGGTTTTTCAGCTTCTAACATCTATCTCTGACAGAGGGCAGCTTTAAGAACTAATAGCTTATCTACTAATTTAATTATGGAAGCATTTTTACCTCTTGTGCAAATATGTATTATCAAAGTAAGTTAGACATGCCACAAAACATTTTTTTTTCATTAACCTATAATGATATAACTTTCAAGATTCATAAAATAGTCAATAACAAAAAGATTTCATGAAGAAGAAACATACAAAATAAATTATCTGATATCCTTTTTAGTCTGTAATCAATAATTATTTTCACTGAAGTTTTGACATCATGAAACTATGTTAGAATGGGTCTCTTCACGTCTGTAGGTATTACTGGATGTTGTTTCTGGATATGTTACCCTTTTTGCTCCATACACATTCTTTTCTCTCTGCATGAAAAGAAATTGTAGAACCTTCTTATTAATTAATTATTTATCTGATCATGTTCCAAAGTGCTTTTGTCTTCCTGCAGTTTTGTCTTTTACTCTGAAATTCATAACCTTCATAAATCTAAGTGTTGTATTCACATATCTGAAATATCTTCTATTTTCTGAGCGGCTCCCAAACATTCACCAACAGTCTTACAAGTAATAAAAAGCAGACTGCAACAGTTTTGTAATTAGCTTTTGGCAAAAACAACTGCTTACATTTTGTTCAACAATTCAGGAAAGGACATGTTAACATGTTGTGATGACAAAATACTTCACACCTCCATATATATCAACACCAGTAAATCTTAACTTAGTAACTTGAACAGATCCCTAATTTCCAAGTATGGATGGTAAAATCAGTACATAAAATCTGTGAAAAAATTTTTTTGGGAAAATTATTTTCAAAACCTTTTAGCCCATTCAAAAAATGAGAGATGGATTTTATATCACAGAAAATGGAATGCCCCAAAAGAATGTGTGTATTTTACTGATGACTACTAAAAGACAGTAAAACTCATTGTAAGATTAAGATGTAAACAGAGATGAGCAAAAGTATCTGAGGGGAAAAAAATATTTTTTCCTGTACCTTTAATCTAATTATGAAAAAAAGAAGAAAATAAAATAAAACAAAAACTCATGGGACAGAGGAGGAACAAAACAGAAAATCAACTCTCTTTGACATTCAAATCATTTCACATAAAAAGTTTCTGTGCATTCTTCCTCCTGTCCTTTCAGGTGGTGTCTCCTTAGTATCTGCTTCAGTAGAATAAGTATGATTAAATACCCTGGGGGCATTTAAGAAGCTTGTAGATGTGGCACTTCAGGGCATGCTCTAGTAGCCGAGATTGTAGGGGTCTTTTGTGTCTGTATGGTTGGACTCAGTGATCTCAGAGGTCCTTTCCAACCATGAAGATTCTGTGAATCCGTGATTTTACTCCTCCCTCCTACTGGTAGAAATCACTGTTTTCTATATATGATAACATTTAGCAGCACTGGAAAAGAGTGAAGAATGTTGTCACCAACCATTCAGTCTCAGTAATAAAATTTCTTTTAAATATTTTATTGTAATTTTTTGCTACATGAACAGGTACCCCAGCATACCGTGTTATTTAAGAAGAGTACTGTAGACATGAATACAGCAGTGAGGGACTGGGATCCATTTAAATTGGGTACATCTGGAAAACACAAAAATGTTTAAGCCCATGAACAGGGGAAATATGACCAAAAAAGCAATAACATTATAACAGACAAAATTATATATTGGCTCCAAAAAAGTAAATAAACGGTACGTTAAAATCTGCCATGAACTTTTTGATTGTTAGCTGAAAAATGTTTTGAGGAGACAAAAAAAGAAGTCTAACATTTCATTCGCATTCAGAAAAACAAATCAAACAAAATAAACAATAGCAAGATGAATACTGAACAGAATGAGCAGCTTTTCCTTCACTGCAAGTGACAACATCAGAATGCAACCATCTGTGTAAATTGTCTGTTGTTTATGGGTAGTTCCAAATTTTGTGATACTGCACACACAATTCCTGGATTTAAAAGTGCTGATAGAAATGGTCTCGGAATATAGAAGAAGGGACAGGGGAATCTTGCAAAATGTATGTTTTTGAAAAACTTAAGAGCTTGTAAATCTCTGGGTTTGAGTTCTCTCCTGTCTGCAGCTATGATGCAGTTTAGTTGCGGGGGGCGGGTGGGGAAGGGGAGAAGAGAGCGGGGCAGGGAAGGGGAACAAAACAAAATGAAAACCAAAAAAAAATGCATAAGAGATATTAACTGTCTTTTGCATCTGATTCAAATCTTGTGAGGTAGGATAAGTCTTACTTTTTCTCCTTGCCTTACTTGTGTCACCATTGGAATAAAGAGGATAAATCATTATGGTTTATGTTGAACAAACTGTGCAGTTCTTCTTTCCTTTTATTAGTCTAGATCTGTAGACACTACATTTATTAAATCCACTGTGCAATTAAGATGGTGAAAAGGATTCAGTGAGGAAATATTGATTTGTTATTACTGAAGGACTACTTGTTCCTTTGTGTTTGTGGCCCTAGTGTTTGGGAAAGAGTCAATCAACAGTGCAGTTAGAAAATTACAGTTCAGTTCCTTACATTCAGCTTTCACAAGAATGTGCAAAAGGAATCTTGAACCATACTGGTTCTGTTCTCTTTATTTTCATGTGATCCTACCAGTGAATTCCCAAATTAGTAAGGTCCAATAATAATTTTGAAGATGTAATGTTTAATTTTCAGGTACTCCAAAATAAATATTTTCTATTTTCATGAACCTTGCACACTGAGCTATATGACCACACAACTATGACACTGAGCTATATGACACACATTAACTATGAAGATAAATGCCCATTAAGTGACAAAACATCTAGAAACA
Organism: Arenaria interpres; assembly: GCA_013399435.1. NCBI lineage: Eukaryota > Metazoa > Chordata > Aves > Charadriiformes > Scolopacidae > Arenaria > Arenaria interpres. Next base: position 7,898 of record VXAK01022233.1, read on the forward strand.
CACAAGTAAGCAATCTCAACCTTCTACTCAAAACAGGGTCAATGTTGAATTCAGACAAGGTTGTTCAGGGCTCTGTCCTTCTGAGTCTAGAAAAAGTCTGAGGACAGGTACTCCACAAGATGTTTCTGCAGCCTATTCCAATGGTTAATAAAACTCATGCTGAATTCCCACACCACACACCCTCTTATAACCAGTTGGAACACCAATTTATTTTGTCTCCTTTCTCCACCACACATCACTGGTCCTGGATCCATCTCCTCAATCACCTCTTGTAGGCAGTGGGAGATTACTGTTAAGTTCCTCTCCCAAACCGTCTTTTCTCCAGCCCAGCTCCTCCAGCCTTTCTTTGCAGGGCAAGTTCTCCATTTCCAACCATAATTTAGGGAAAAAGAAAAGAAAGGGGAAAGAAAAGAAACAAATAAGTAAACAAACAAAAAAAACCCCAAAACTGCAGGAGGGACAATTAGAAAAAAGAAAAAAAAAGGCAACCCTACCACCAGCACTTGCTTAAATAAAAATCTGAGAAAAAAAAAATCAGGAATAAATGCCACATAAATTGCTATATGAAAAAAAGCCTTGAGAAAATGGAAAAACAAACAAAACAAAAGAATATTTTATTGGATTTGTGTGTAAGGGTTTTTTTGGGGGGAGGGGTGGTGGTGTTGCAAACGTAGCTTCTGCAAGAAGCTGCTAGAGGCTTCCCCTATGTTCACAGCCTCCCGAACTAAATATCTAAAGAAATCCTATATAAAAAGTGAAATAAATAGAAAAAACCACAACTCTCCAAAAGTAACTGCTAGGTAGGGGACATAGGGGGGTGGGGGAGGGGGGAAGAAAACCACACCCAGCAACCTCCAGCAACAAAAAGTCATCTGTCTAAATAAAAAAACCCAAAACCTTAAAAAGAAAAAAAGAAAAAGCAATTGAAAAAAACAACTAAACAAAATACCTCAAAACAAACCCATCCCAACAAGCAAGCACTATGGGAGGAAAGAAAAGCTTCTGAAAAACAAACAAAAAGTCTCATCTGAATAAATAGTAAAATAAATAAATACGTACATATATACATATATACTCACACAAACTCATTAATAAACTGCCAAAAACAAGAATGCCACCACTCCTCAAAAAATCCCGCTTAAAAGGAGGAAAATAAAAAAAGAAAGGAAATATAAAAAAATAAATAACTGCCCCCAAAACAACCACTCATGCATACATTCAAGAAAGGAGGGAAGAAATATAAAAAGCTATCAAAAAAAGCCCCCTTCCACAAGTCAGAAAAAGAAAAATGGTAAAAAACAGCTGCCAAAAGTGTCTGTATGTCTCCAAAATATCTATTACCTGCCTGCTTGCTGCATTCTGCACAGCAGGGAGCTGACCAGAGGTGCTGGCAGAGAATGAAATACCAGTACTGAATCACATCTCTTATGCAAGTGTGCTTACAGTTTCTTAGAAACCTAAAAGGATTCTTAAGAGACAAGATCATAAATCTCTTCAAAATGTCTTCCCTTGTTCCACAGTAAGGGAATAAAGCCTGACAGAGTGCTTTTAACATGTGTCTGCTAGGAACTTGCTATGCTTCTGTAATAATTCCAACATCATCAAAACCTTCTCATTTAAATAAAACCTGTCAGGGATTTATCTCACCTAATTTCATGGGGGTAATTACCTAAACTTTTGCTACCAGTGGCATTTTAGGCACTGTAGCGTCTGCCTAACTTCTGGTTGTTCCTCAACAAGAAAAAGGATTTCTCCTAGGTTGTGTGTAATATCTGCCCTTCCAAAATGCAGATATCTTAGGGCAGTGGGTAGAGTTTAGAGGCCAGTTGGAGGCAACGTAAGAAAAATGAATTTTACAAAAAATGATCTTAGATTCTTGCATTTTGGCAACTGAATCATACCCAGAAGTCAATAGTGAGTCCACATGTACCTCTGAGAAAGTTAGCTTAGTATTTCATTAGAGGGAATGGAGAGAAACTGGGAATTTTAGGGAGTGACTCATGTAAGCTATTTTGGACATCACCTTTATGCGATTCCACAGAGGTGCCTACTTCTCCACTGACCGCAAACTGAGGTCAGCTGTAGACATTCAAAGTAGGTAAGATTACTTTTTCAGGGAAACTTCATGATGTCTATCTGCCAGTACCCAAATGTATTCTGTACCACAATTGTTACACCTCAAAGAAACAGATAAGCTCCACTTCAGTAAGTATAAAGGCAACTCCTTCATGGAAACTCTGTAGGTTGTGTTCATGGCAACATGGTAACTACTTTTGCCTGCAGATTAGGAGACAGAGAGAGAAATAATATGAAATTCCAATACATTTTTTGACTGGAGAATTCTGAAAATTATAGAGGTCTTTGTGACTACTGTGCTATTCTGACTGTGTACCACTCTGACTAGCTTATCAAATTAGAGAATTTGTCACAGGGCATAGGGGCTATAATGAACTCATAATCAAAGCAACAGATCATTCTTAAACTAAAAAAACATACAAAACAGCTTTTGAAGTGAATGGGATGGCTGCAGCACTCTGATCTGCCTGCATTTTATCACAGAAAAACAATGATGTCACGACCTGTGGTGAACCTTCTTCAAGAAACATCATTTATTCACAGATCACACAGACAGCAACAAATTTTTAACGTATCTGTGAATATAAAAAGAGTACTCTGTAAGCAACACATCATAATTTGTTGTAGACTTGGAAGAGGCAATGAAGAGCCTGCCCTATATTCATGCCCTGTTTATTTGAAATCCGCAGTATGAAGCAACTACAGGAACAGAGAAGTGGGCCAACATTTCTTCTTTCCTTGCTTATCTCTGCAAAGTTGCTGACATTTATGCTGGCTGGCTACTCAAGTTTTAATCATTAGTGGATTTAAAACAACTATAGATGCATCTATTTTGGAAACTTCAATAACTTTCCACTAGTTGTTTCCACAGGTATCAGTGTGTGTAAGGCATTAGGTACCTGAAAATTCACTATCAGGATATTTTTGACAGAGTAACAAAGTCATATTTCTTCAAAACAGCAGGCTTCAGCACCTAAATTTACATCATGTCCTAGATATTTCAATATTGCTATTTTTGTTTAAGCAACACGGAGTTTATTGTTCTTTACATGAAATGTGATATCGTAGGAGATATTAACTTCTGGCCAAAATTTTGACCTCTTCCTTATACATTTTTAGAATAAATTTTTGCTGATAATAGTCTATTTCAGAAAGAGTTTAACAAAAAACCAAAAAAACCCCAACAATAAAACCCACAAAAAAAAAAAAAAGGCAAAAAAAACCCTAGGCAAAAAACCCCAACCTAATAAAAAATAAGGTTAAGTATATATGGGGTTTTTGACTAGTTTTCTTAATGGATTGCATTTAGCCTGTCTTTCAGTACTTCTCCAGAATATTTTTTTCCTTAAAAAAATTTGCCAAATATCTGTTACTTTTTTGGGACACATTTCAATCACATTCCCATCTCTCCCTCCACCCTCCTCCCTTTAGATATGGCTTCTCATTAGAGGACATAAACCCAAAGTATTATCGTCACTGAGTCATAATGCATGTCTTCAGTGAGTCAACATAATACAACTAGTCTAAGTCTAAGAAATAGAAGTTCAAGTCTTTCTTTCTAGTCTAAGAAATAGAAATACATGAATAATGATCAGCTACTGATCTAATTCTGTCCAATCCAAAGGAAATAACCTAGTGAAAGGGGAATCGAAGTTGTCTCAGAGAGTAAGAGGAAAAATGTTTTGGGGCAAAAGATACACTGATGTCAAAAAACAAGTTTAATGATTGTAGAACAACACAGTATTTTTCATAAATCATCAATAACTGTTTGTAATGTCAAGAAGATGTTCTTAATATTATTGATAGTGTTAAGCAATTCACACCAATTAAAAAAATACTACTTTACAAGAAGCAAAACACAGCTAAAGCCACTGGCTAAAAAGCATGTATACAAAAAATGGAACCTAATGAAATAATTGCTATCTTTAGAACTGTAAGCCTCAAAAACCTTGTGTAGATGTCACTTAAAAACTTCCTTAGTTTTAAACAAAAGTTTATAAGTAGTATCTGAGTGCTAATAAGTACTTTTATCTTACAAACTTTGCCAGAATCATTTATCTTATCTTCCTTGATAAAGTTGATCTATCTGGTTTCAACCAATCTAATAGATCAATTTCTAACAAAAGCCAAAAGCAGCTTTAATACTGTACCTAGTTTAGCCAGATCTCAGCTCAGTTTTCTTCTCTGAATGAATATCATTAAATTCATATTTCTTATCCAAGGTGAATGAGATCCATTTGGGGGAGGAAGAAAGGAAGGTAGAGTTGTCCTAACGTACAAACCAGCAGACATAGTCCGAAAGAGACCATATGTTAATCTTCGACTAATGCCAGATACATTAAGTCTGTTCTGCCACTCAGTATCACATACCTGCAGAGTCAAACTCTCCTAACTCTCTGTTCAGGGACAAGCAATCCTTCAGCATATGTATTTTATGAGCAAGGTTGGTGCAGAATGCCCAAAAGGAAATGCAGCTGGGACATTTCTGAGCATGCAAAACACTCCGAACTTCCAGTATCGTAAAAGGAAACATTCACAACTTCCTCCCTGGGCTATTTTACCTTACACCAATAAACCAGGAGGCAATTCTCTGTGATACATGTTGGAAGCATCAACTTAGGGTTGAAGGAATCTTAATTTCAGTTACTTCTTGTCCAAAGATAGTTCTGGATTTTAATGCTTTGTAATTTGGATTATATCGTATTCAAGAATGTTTTCTGTAGAGAAACTATCCCACAAATATGAATGGAAATCTTAGTTTTCTTCATAGATGAGAGCTTTAAACGCAAGGGTGGAGTGTCATGTTTCTTTTCTTGAGAACCTAAGATTTTCAAGATACATGACTCCTTAGCAGCAGAGAGGAAGATACCTTGTTCCACAAGAGTTGATAACATACCTACAGTTTCTTTCTTCCAGTGGTTTAGTAACTTTTAGGTACCCATGAAATTATTCTAAGGTGTTTATGAAAGGTGATTAAGAAAAGGGAGTTCAAATATGTAATATATCATTGTGCACACACAATTCGCAACCAGTAAAGGTTGTGAACCAAGTATATGTTATTTGAGCAAAAGAAAGTGTCTTGAAATGAAATTTTACCCTCTGACCTCCCCAGATCTGGGAAGAGAGAAAAAAAATATACTGAACTATCACAATTTTAAGAGCAGTTTAAATACAGTGTAGGGACAAGCAGGAAGCAAGCTGACAACCTACAGTATACCCCGACAGGAAGGATACATTCTCTGTTGGTGACAAAGCTCAAAAAACCATAACAAGCCTCCCTGTGAGACATCAGGGTATTTTGTACTGGTCAACCTACAGATTCAGCTGGTACTTTGACTGTGATAATTTAGACAGTAGCTTGGCTTAGGCAGTTAATTCCACCAGAGCCTTCGGTTGGAAGTTCAGGACTGTACATAGGACAAATACCTAAAAGACAAGGATTGGAATCAGGATGAAAATTGTTAAAGTGTAAATCTATTGCTGCGTTTTATATATGTTTCTTTCTTTTATAGAAAAAGAGAATAAAAGTGCTGCTGTGCTCGGTTCTGACAGCTGTTCATTGGTCCAACAATCATAGTTCATATAGTAAGTTAAAAGAAGAGATGATTGACAGCATAAATGAACAATGAATTCTATTTCTATGTTTACTTTCATGAAACAATAAGCAGATCTGATATATATATAGTGACAATCTTGTATATTTCTAACAGTCTATCTAGAAAATAAATACCATTTCTAACTTCGTAACATTTTTTCCTGCATTGATATGAAAACCATTTTTTAAAATCAAGATGTCTATTCAGCTAATTGTTGTAACACTTTGACCAGTTTAGCAATAGATCTGAGTTTAACATATCCATAGATATAGTGTATTAAATGAAGTAGGATGACTACAATAAATCATAACTGCACTAATTCTGGTTTGATTTGCATATATGCGAGGCTTAGGTGAGCGTGCAGAATTGAATGGGTACATAATGTTTACATTAATAAAAATTAATGCAGATTCTGGTGCTACAGAATGAGAGCCACTAAATCAATTCACATACAAAAATTGAAAAAGGAAATCAGCTTCTTTCAATCTCTGTCACAAGGGAATTTAGAGATGAGGTAACCACAAGGACAGAACCACACCAACCAATGAAATAAAATCTAAGATTCACTCACTAAGTAGGATGGGTACAGCTGGTAGATAGTAATTTCTTTTCTGCCATAAACATGCAAACAGACACACACACACGTGTCCTGCAGTAAACATGCTGGTACCAACCACAGCCTCCAGGCCAGTCGTGACCAGCTGCAGGAGCCCTGTTTGGGCAGAAGACTTCAGCAGGTCCCAGTGTTTATCTCCTCTCTGCCCACCTGGCTTTTACAAAAAACACTGGCAGATATTTGTGGATATGTTTCCCCAAGAGACTGTTGTTCTCACTGTTTATTCCTTTTTAAGTTAAATCATTGGCATAAGCCACCAATGGCCTTTTTATTTTTTCATGTCATCCCCGGTGATCTCTTTGACTGTTAGCATTTTTATTTTTTTTATATTAAGTGTTGCTACATAGTTTACTATAACCTTTTTTTATAAGGATTTATATCACACCCAGTTTTATAAGGATTAAAGTTATTAAGAGTTCATTTGTGCTTCTTTGTTTCTTTCCTATGCATGCCTAGAAAATGTGGTCTAGTGTTTTTGCATAAGCCTCACCTGTAACCATTACTTGTGTTTTGTTTGTTTTACCAACACATATCGGAATCGTTTAGTGGGTTAGAGCTGGGCAGATGTAGTCAAGGTCTCACTTCTCTCAGCAGTGCTTCTGGGTAATCTTCCCACCATGAAGTCTCAGAGTAGGACAAGAATAGTATAAAAGTAACCCAAAATACTTTTTTTGTTGCTAACCTCTTAGTTCCAGCTAAAAGCAAAACACTCAGAAAACATATTTCCAGGTTATATAAAAGCTTTGTTCCAGGTTTAGTCATGGTGAAGAAATAATTTTTTTTTCTTTTATGCAAGCCAATTTGTGTTTGGTCATAAACAGCTCCTACAGGGTCACCAAAATTCAGACCACTCAATTTCAATTCTGAAAAGTGTTCTAAGGACCAAAGGAGGTCCTCACACACAATTGCCACCAAGAAGGACCATTTAGGTCTAGTAGATCTAGCAGATCCTCAAAACCTAGGGCGCAGAGGGGCTGGCTTGTATGTTGCATCATCAAAGTTCAGTAAGTACTCCACATCTACCACCAAAAAAGCAAGATCTGATTATAGCATGTGATTAAGGAATACACACTCAATTTAGCAATGAAATCTCATCAAAAGGAAGATGCAGAATCCAGGCAGGCCAGTCAAATCTCACTGGAAGTCCAACTAAAAGAGACAGGTCATCATTTGTGGAAAGCTCTAAGGAGTGTGTTTTCTCTTGAACTTCACAGCTGGATCAATTTGGAATATCTGAAAAAGATTATGAAAAATTCTTTCATGTATTCTAGAGAATTGAAACAACAAAGAAAGAATATAATTATTACCTCAGGGTCAGTAAAAAGCAAGTAATTTCAAGGCTTGATGTCTAAAACATTTAGAGCTCTTGTAAAAAAGAAAAGAAAGCAAAACCC
>VXAK01022236.1:0-13165 GCA_013399435.1 Arenaria interpres
GTGCCTGAGATTGTTGGGTTGGTGTGGGGGTTTTTTATGTGTGTGTATGGTTGGACTCGATGACCTCAAAGGAACCTTCTCAACCGTGAAGATTCTGTGATTCTCTGATACATGTTCCATATATATGAAACATTTCTGCTGGTTCCCATGGGCTCCAGCACCTTCTCAGACCCCAAAGATCCCGATTGCCTTTCCCTCAACCAGTTAATTCTTTTTTTAGACCTCCCTCTGTCAGAGACCTACTTGCTACTACAGCGTTTGGGCAAGGTTTTAGCTAATAATTACCTTCTGTTAGGAAAGGGACTTGGCACGAGAAATCTTCCTTGGCTTCTGCTGGCGAGCTTCTGAGAGAGGCTGCTTTAATATCCGCCTCGGAAATTGTCACTTACCATACTGCAGGAGTCCTGGGTCGGAAAAATGGGGAAGGGATTGTGACTGTAACACCACTGGAAGCTAGATTTAGAGTTTATTTTCTCTGTGGTATGAGGAGATAGCTCCAGCTAACAGTTTGAGTTGGATTATATGAACCTAGCCCCTGTGTAGCATTTTTTTTCCTAGAGATCTGGAGGCAATTCCCTGATCTGGATAAATAGGTGTCCCACAGGCTTCCCCAGCCCTTCCGTGGGCATCCATCCTATCTGGGTCTCCTTAGTGACAGCTCTCTCTGCCATAGACCCGGCCAAAACAAGTTGTTCTCTCACAGCCTGACAATAGCAATTAAAATATGGCCTTTCCAAGCCTTGTGCCAAGGTCCTTTAGAATATTTTATCTTCATCCCAGTGAAGTCCATGATTTAATCTGGAAACCTTGGGACAGTTCATCAAGCAAAGCGACAGCTCTCCATCCTTCCTGCTGGAGCCAAAGCTGGCCTTTGAGGACAGCTTATTTAAGGGAATTGCAGAATAGCTGAGGTTGGAGGCACCTCTGAGGATTGTCCAGTCCCACCTCTGCTGGAGGTGTTCAAAAGACGGGTTGATGTAGTGCTGGGAGGTATGGTTTAGTGATGGTGATGCTCCTTGCTTGTTGTGCGGGTGTCTATTTTTGTCAGTTAGGTTGACGGTTGGACAAGATGATCTTTAAGGTCCCTTCCAACCTAGAAGATCCTGTGATTCTGTGAATAGCTGAGGTTGGAGGCACCTCTGAGGATTGTCCAGTCCCACCTCTGCTCAAGTAGGATCAGCTACAGTCACCTGTTAACTCTCCAGTTAAATTTTGAATATTTCCAAGGATGGAGACCCCACAACCTCTCTGGGTGACCTGCTCCAGGGTTCAACTATACCCAGAGTATGCCCGGTATGTTGTTGCCTCTCTTGTACTGGGAAGTCCAGACCCAGATCTCCAGGTGTGCCTCACCAGTGCTGTGGAGGGAGGATGTTAACAGTCATCCTGGTGTCCACCAGCACCCCGGGTCTTTCTTTGCAGAGCTCAGCCCCACCACGTGCTGGTGCATGGGGCTGTTCCTTTGAAGTGGCGGGACCTGGCGTTTCCCCCTGAACATCATGAGGTTCCTTCTGGACCATTTCTCCAGCCTGCTCAGGAGGCACCTCTGGAGTTCCACCACCACTCTTGCCACAAGTAGCCCCTTCACTCCTGGCCATCATAACCAAACCTGCGCCTGCCTATAGATCTAATAACCTGAAGCTTTGCTTCTCATCTTGGCTTTAAACTCATTTTCTCCATCATTTCATCAGTTTCTTGTTGCTACGTAAATGGGAAAAAAATCTTATTTACTTTTGCTGTTAACATTATTTTCACTTACTGTGCAGGCTGCCGGTGGGTTTTATTAATATACTATTTGTCGGAGTGTTTAATGAATGTTTGCAAAATGGCTTAGAGATAATTTGCTGTTTCTATTTAATTTTTAATAAGGTAGCTCTCTTCATTACACTGTCTGCTGGAGAGGTTTTATTTAAAAATATCGAAGCTGTGACCATTGTATTTTAATTTTCTAATCCATCCAGCCGTGCTGACAGCAGCGCTTGCTGCTTTGCCGCAGATATCTCCTGCGCTTTTGAGGAGGCTGCGCCAGGAACGAGGTTTGTGGCTCTCCTGCGGCTGTCACTGCGACGCCGGGACCTTCAAGGTGCTGGCCCCGGGGAGGACCTTGATTTTTGTGACCTTAGAAATATGGTCTTTGCTGCAAACGTTTCGATATGAAGGGTTTGGGTTTGAACTTTCATCATCTGGTGCAATGGTGTGGTTAAATGTTGGACCAAGTCTCTCTCTGGCCAAAAGTCATAAATCCCAGTTCTCCAAAGGGAACAAAGTGGGGATGGGATCCTGCAGCCTCCAGATACCCTCGGATGGCATTGCTATGCCCAGCTGCATCTCACCCATCCCACCAGGCTGTCTTCCCAGAAATGCGTCAACCCTCTAAACCTTTCAGCCAGGTCAGAGTTGAGGATGCAGCTCTCAGAAGTTCCAACAGTGACTGCTGGAGACCTTGCAAAATGGTGATGAAGGTTCCAAAAATTAACAGGGAAGTGGTGCCTGGCACCTTTCTCTTTCCCATCCTCCCTTATATTTTATTTTCTGTTATATATCTCTGTATTTCTATTTTATTTAGTGTGAGGGTTGAAGGTTTCCTGGAGGGGGAGGGTCTGTGAGGTGACCCTTCCAGAGGGAGGAGAGGATCTGACGGAGATTCCCAGCCACTGGAATGTCATGGAAGGGAGACCAGGAGGGGAAGGTGGGAAGCCTTCCTTTTTCTAGATTCCTTTTTCTAGAGGAAGATTCCTTTTTCTAGAGAGCCCTTTGATACCACTGTCATTACAGGAAAACCTTCCATGTGTTAAGCCTCGAGTGTTGACTTAATTTTTTATTAATTTAAATCATGGATGCGACCACCAAAACCTGTACTTGGAGAGGTCAGGTTTTAAATACCCCATATTGTCAAAGTCCTTTAAGACACCAGTGCTTTGCCGCAGAGAGGTTTTTGGCTCGTTTTATCAAGGCATTTATGGGAACAGGTCTCCTGAGCCCCACCAAGAGCCAGAGGGTGCTGGGAATCTCTCCCCCACCTTAAATTTCAGCCCGTTCCCGAACCTCTTTGCACAATGCAGTGGTTCTGCCCTTTATAACTAAATCTTATATGCTTTAATGATTACGCCTTTTTTTTTAATTTATATGCAAAATTGATTCTCTCAATCAATACCCCTGTGGGCTGAGAACCCTGGGCTGCAAGTGGAGCTTGACTCTGGCTGCAGGAATTTTAATTGTTGCTCCTGGTGACTGTTTGAGCTTAAGATGTGATGCAGCTGGGTTAGGGTGTTGGGTTTTTTTTGTCTTCTAAAAAAAAAAAAAAGGCTAAATTTGCTTCTGTACCAAAATCTATAGTAAATAGCAAAGCAATTTTCTTCCAGAGCCCCCAATAAAGTGGGATTAATCGCATTTGGCTTCATCGCAGGCTTGCTGAAAATGGTGTTTAACTTTGAAGCTCCTTCTAAACCTTTGGAGTAAAGTTGAGTGCAGGCTGTGATATCAAGTGTAGAGAGCTCCTGGTCCATGTTCTGGCTCAGGGGGTACAGCTGCTGTTGTTTAAGTTGCCTTTGCATTTCTGCTGGTGGATTGGTGTTAGATTTCCCTTCTGTTTCCATGTTGTGCTGAAATAACACTTGCGAAATGGAAATATAAATAGCCGAAGGCGAAACAGCCAAAGACATCGCTGCCTGATAGTGGGGAGATGTTGAATGGTCCAAAGGAAGGAGCTGAGCTTGGAGGTCTGTCTGGTTTGTATCAGCAAACCAGGGAGAGGCGTTGGATAAATCATATAATTGCTTTGGTCTGCATTCAGTCCTTAAATAGGTATGAACCTGTGCATTGCCAGTGTTTAATTTAGCAATAGCTCCCTCCTGACCTGCTGGAGAGCAGCTCTGAGGACAAAGTCCTAGGACTCCTGGTGGACAACAGGATGCCCACGAGCCAACAATGGGCCCTGGTGGCCAAGAAGGCCAATGGCATCCTGGGGGGCATCAGGAAGAGTGTGAGCAGCAGGTGGAGGGAGGTCATCCTGCCCCTCTGCTCTGCCCTGGGGAGGCCCCAGCTGGAGCACTGGGTCCAGTTCTGGGCTCCCCAGTTCCAGAAGGACAGGGAACTGCTGGAGAGGGGACAGCAGAGGGCTGCAAAGATGAGGAGGGGCCTGGAGCATCTCTCTGCTGAGGAAAGGCTGAGGGACTTGGGGCTTTTGAGTCTGGAGAAGAGAAGGCTGAGGGGGGATCTGATCAAGGCCTATAAATACATCAAGGGTGGGTGTCAGGAGGATGGGGCNACTGTGGCTGATGCAAACTGCACCTCCTGTGTTGCTCAAGAGCCTCCTCCTGCAGCCGGATTTGTCCCAAGCGGGTCGATACCTTTTTCTAACTAACATTTTTGTGAGAGAACACTGAAGCTCACGCTGTTGCATGTAAGTTCTGTTGAATTTTCCAGTTATTAAAAGTGTTTTGGGAAGAGGCATAAGCCTTGGCCAAGCGTCCTGTTCCAAAAGGCTTTTTGAAGAAGCCTCCACTCATAGGTTCAAAGTGGCTCCCCCTGGCTGAGAAGTGAGACCTTAGTTATCTCAAAAAGGTGAAAAATCAGTGCAAAAAATATGAAATCATTTATGTTTTTGTTTTTTACTTCATTAATACTTTTAACTGGGGGTTCATTCAAAGAATTGAATTTTCTTTCACTCTTCACTCGGCTCAGAGGTATCAATCCCAAACAAGTTTTGGGTCCTTGACCCTTCTGGGGCCAAAATCCCTTGCTATCCGAGAGCCTTTGGTGGAGTTGAGAGCAAAGGAGACGCCGTGGAGGTGGCTTTATTTGGGACAGTGTCCGTGTCGGCATCGCCACCGTGGCCGGGCAGAGCCAGACCACACAATCAGCTGTGTAACATCGTGTGGCGTTCATCATGGGCAACTGTCTTCAATTCATACTTGACCCCTTGAAGCCCTTCAGGAGGCACTTTGAGGCAAACATCTGAGACCATCAAGTGAGGGAGAACAAAAATAGGCACCGGTCCCTGAAGGGTGGAGCTGTCGACATGTCAGAAGCGTTTTGCAGCACTGAAGAGTCACTGTTACGTGACCCTGTGTTTTAAGTAGAAGAGAGGAGAAAATCTCTCATGGAAATGGGGATTTGTCTGCACTGAGCATCCCACAAAGAGCTTCCTGCTGGCGGCCACCTCGATGCACCGCAAGCTCCATTTGCTAGTGGAAACTGTGTTTACTGGGCTGATTTTTGTACCAGAAAGCATTATACGGGATCAGGTATTGTTTGTTTTCCTTCAGTTTTTACCCTGGATCAGGTTTAATTTCTTCTCCAACTAGCACAAAATGCTTCCAGCTAGCCCCAGCTTTCTGCTCTTTGCTGTGAGCCGCTTGCCAGGGCAGCCGGATCCAATATTAATGGTCACGGAGCAGCAGCCGCAATCCTTGGCCTCGACTTTCGAAGCTCTGCTTGGAAAGTTCAGAAAGGAAAAAAATACTCCCTCATACAATGCTTTTTTTTTTTTCTTTCTGGAACTGTATTTCAATGGGAGTTTAAATGTTTTTTTAAAGTTTTTAATGCAAATTGGAAGAAAAAACATAGAATCGTAGAATCATCTCGGTTGGAAGGGACCTTCAAGATCATCCAGTCCCGTGTCGGGATCTCCCTGTCCGCAGTGAAGCGGTCACTGCGGAGCTCCCAGTCAAGATGCTTGGGGTGAGGATACAGGTTTACTGGTTTTCCTGGAGCTGATAAGGAATTGCCTGGCAGATGCTGAGTTCTAGGTAAAAAATAGGTGGGTGTTCCTTGTTGCATTGTGCAATTTGAATAAAGAAGGTGGACCTCTTAAAGACCTTCACTGCAAAGTAAGGAAGCTGTTTCCCTGCCAGGCTCTGGAAATTGGCTCCTCTTTGCTTGGTTTCTCCGCGGGCACCCGTATTTTTTGCTGTCACAGGTTCCCCGAAAGGCTTTGTCGCTGCCCGATGGCTTGCGGAGCCTCGTGCTGTCGTGGGGTGAACGTCTCTGCTGGGGGGGAGCCCCTGGGAAACCAGCTGTGCTTTGCAGAGGTGGGACCAGGATGGGCAAAGACAAGAGGTGTCCTTCCAGCAGCAATCACAGCGTCTCGGCGCTTGTGCGAAGGGCACCGCTGAAATATCCGTGTGGAAGTTGGGAACCTAAACGCATCCGGCTTGGCGATCCCGGTGTTTTCAGCCTGGAATTCTGCTTTGTCCAAAATCCTCCTACAAAGGTTGCGTTGGGTTTTTTTTTCTCCTCCAGCTATAATCCTTGATCTATTTATTGATCGTTAGCAAGATAATAGCTTTTGCTCGGGCTGTGCTCAGAAATGGAGCTGAGGAGCGTGGGTGCAGTGCAGTGAGTGCAGCAACAACAGTGCTACTAACAAATATTCCGTGTTTCTGGTGAAAGCAGGTCGCTGCTGGGGTGTTGGGGTGGCATAGACTGGTGAGTGGCAGCGGTGTGGAGCAGCTCTGCTGTCCTGACAGAGGGGTTTGGGGCTGAACTCTTGTTTCTCCATACACTGATGTCGAGAGAACATAGTTTGGGTTGAAAGGGACCTTTAAAGGCCATCTAGTCTAACCACCATGCAATGAGCAGGGACATCTTCCATTAGATCAGGTTCCTCAGAGCTCCATCCAACCTGACCCGGAATGTTTCCAGGGATGGGGCAGCCACAGCTTCTCTGGGCAACCTGGGCCAGGCTCTCACCACCCTCAGGGTAAACAATTACGTCCCTCTATCTCGTCTGAATCTCCCATCTTTTAGCTTAAAACCATTACCCTTTGTCTTGTTGGTCATCCTTGTGGTCCCTGCATCCCTTTGTGTCTCTAAGCTGTTGCTGGCCTTGTTGTTATTAATTAGAACTGTTATTAAAACAGAGCTCAGCAACTTGATGCAACGGCTTCAGGCTGCCAGTAAGAAGCTGGTAACTCCACGATATTGTGTGACAGAGTTTGCAGGAGGGATCTCGGCTCCTCTTTGGGTGCTTGGCAGCAGAAAATTCCTGGGTTCCTTTTAGCACTTATTATTTTTATGTTCATTATTTCCGTGTTAAAGACACAGTTTTAGTGGTAAGTGTTTGATAGGATGCTGATGAGTCTGCGGGTGCCCTCACGTCGGTGTGATGTGATTCTGTGTGCTTGCTGGTACAGACTGGGACCAGTGATGCTCCGGGGTCACTTCAAATCCTCTGCCAGGACAGACTCTGTCCCAGTGGCCGCTTGGGAAGCCCTCTGCAGCTGGGATTAAAGTTTCTTGCAGATGGATGGCAGTAACTGCACAGGTTTGCTCAGATGAGGTCTCCCTTGCCCAGGCCATGGACAAGGGTGTAGCTTCTTCCTTCTCTTAACGGGAAACATCTTGGCTGCTTCGTCCTGAGCCTGGTTGCTCGATGTTGAGCTATGTTGCCCACTTAGGTTCTGCAAACACCTAAGGGACAGCACAGATCAGTCTGGTTTGTATCCCACCAGCTGAAACTGGGGGGGAACTGGGCATTCTTGACAACACCTTTACATATGACCGAAAAATGTATTTTTTCAGTTCTGCCAAAACCCCTTCAAATTCTTGTGACTTTGACCCCTTATATGTTATGGCATCTCTCCCAGGAGCCCTTATGGGCCATGGGAGGGCTGGGAATTTTACAGGGAAACTGGGAAAGGACAATCCCTGGAGAGCTGGGATGGATGCCATGAGGGATAGAGGGTCTACGGCCTGGTGGAAGGTGGCATTTTGGCTTATTGGGGTAGAGAGGAGTGCACTGGGGACAGGACCTGGTGCTCCCACCCAACTGGCTGAGGGAGTGGTGGACCCCAAAATGCCGGCACAGGAGGGTGCAGATCCACAAGCTGATGTGCTGTGGGGCCCTGTGTGCTCCTGTATATACATGTCCACGTGCATATAGGTGCTTTCCTACGTTTGCATGGTCTACACGAAGCCAGTGAGATCTGGCCCTGGGATGATGCAGAGCAGAAGGTGCTACCTCTACTCCCGAGTCCTTAATGGTCACCTGGTGTGTCCAGAGGCTATAATTTCTGTAATTTCCTAATTTGTATTTTAAACTCCTAATGAGGAAGCGAGTGCAAAGAGGGGGAAGGCGACTTTGATGGTTAAATTATCAGGTGCAGGTAAAGAGCTGAAAGATAACACGAAGGCTTTCTTCCCATGGCGGGGCTCCCCGGTCCACGTGGGGTTTGGAAATCGGCTTTGTTCCCGACTAGAAAACAAAATGCAGGAAATTCCCATAAAGAAGGGGTATTTTGGTTCACCTATAAAAGAGTTGTCTTGGATAAAACCAAACTGTTTCATTTCCATCTTGACCTTTCAGAAATGTTATTCCACAATACGTACTAGAAAATATTTGTATTAAAAACCGGCTTAACATGAAAGGTCAACATCTTTTACGGTGAAAGCGCAGGAGGAGGCTGTTCTCAGACGCTGCTGCCCCGGTGATGCCATGGCACGATGGACGGTGGCTGGTCGGCGCTGCTGGAGGTCCCTTCCTTTTCCTTTCTCATCATGAGTTGGACCCTTCTCTTCGCTGCTCCTCAGAAAAGGTCTTTCTCTGTTTTCTCTCAAGGTCTTAAAGCCCCTGCGCATAGGTGTGCCATGCAAATCTATACATACCTATATACATGTAGAATCATAGAATGGTTTGGGTTGGAAGGGACTGTAAAGACCATATAGTTTCTACCCCCTGCCATGGGCAGGGACACCTCCCACCAGACCAGGTTGCTCCAAGCCCCCTCCAACCTGGCCTTGAACCCCTCCAGGGATGGGGCAGCCACAGCTTCTCTGGGCAACCTGGGCCAGGCTCTCACCACCCTCACACCAAAGAAGTTCTTCCTCATATCTCATAAATATAAGTGTATAAATAAATACAGTTGTGTATATAAATATACGTGTGTGCACCTACCTATATGAATACCTTAAATCTTATATATGTCCCTGGAAACTTTGCAGGCCAGGTTCGATGGGGGTCTGAGCAACTGTTCTAGTTGGTGTCCCTGCTCACGGTGGGGGGGGTGGACTAGATGGCTTTTAAAGGTCCCCTCCAACCCAAACTCTTCTATGATTCTGTACTTTAACTTGAAGAAGAGAAGCCCATCCAGCCACAGAAGGATATAAAGGTTTTATATTTGGCATTAAAAAAAAAAACCAACTCATTAGGCAAATAGTAATTAGGAAGAAGGTTGAAATTCTTTCCTCTACTTATTCAGCGTGTGCCTGCAGTTTAGACCGCTTTCTCCTGGCACCTTCTGCCTGGGTGAAAGGCAGAAACCTGCCCTGGAAATAAAGATCTATTCAAACAACTCTGGCTTGGGATCATCTACCTGCCTCGCAGCCAGCGGTTCATCATGTGCTGGAGGGAGAAAATCTGTCCTTTCTTGGGAAAAAGACCCCAACAAACACGTAAGGCCCCAGGAGGCACCTGCTGGGTGAGGGGTTGGGGGGTTTAGTACCAAAGCCATGGTCCACGTCACCACTTTGGGGATGTTAAAGATGGTGTGTTCCAAGTGGGATGCAGGCTGGCCGAGTCACAGCGAGAGTGTGAAATGAAATGAGAAAGAAGATAAATAATACTGCTAATGATACATAATAGAGCCTAATAAATAATTCAAATAATAATACTAATACATGGTACGGGTTTTCCAGCCATCTCAAGATCCTTGTGAGCCTCACCAGAAGCAGTGAAGCCCTTTTCTAGGGTTGGTAAGAGGAGAGTTTGGGGCCAGTGAGCAGTGAGGTGCCAAAGGCCACTTTTATCAGCACAGTTAGATGGCTTGAGTTAGGGAAAAATCAGTATTGGGGGTTCTTGGAGCTGAGTGGTCTCTGGTTGGGGTCCCACCACCATCTCCTGCCTTCCTCCATCCCCCTGTGCACGCGTGGACACACCACTGTGAGTTTTATTGCTATTTTTTTTTTTTGAAGAAGATCTACACCTTCCGCTGTAGAAACGTTTCAGCCTGCTCCAAACGCTTGGGGTGACCTCGTGGAATTAACAGGAGCTGCACCCTAAAAAGAGAGCCCTGGATGGGAAGAGCTGGATGCAATTAAGTCGGGAAGCGGCCCCGTTGCTCTCGGTGGATGAAAAGCAAAGCCCTGTTTGTTTGCTCGCTGACGGCCCCCACGCAGTTTGCGGTGGCTCCGGGCTTGGAAAGGAGGTACCTAATGGCTTGTCCCTGCAATATGTCACGCTGATGGTCCCTCGGTCACTCCCAAACAAGTTTTATACACAATTTTGTTTTCCTTTGGGGTAGCTGCTCAGCACCTGGTTGCTTGGGCATATAATTGCTTCGAGGAAGGGGCTGCCACACGAAATAATTCACTTGGTGCTTAAGAGCTCTTAGCTTTCACTAATTTTTAGGACTTCTTTTTAGGCTGGTGGTTTTTCCTCCTTCACAGCTTCGTGTGTCTGTTGAGGGTGCTCAGGAAAGCGAAGTTGGAAATGAGACGCTCGCGCGTCTTCATTGCTGTTAGGGTGGCTGCAGGAGGGATGTTTGTACCGGTGGTTTTCCGAGCTGTGCCGTGATCCAGCTCTGCCGTAGTTTTATTCCGCTCTCTTACTGGAGCCCTAGTGAGGCAGTGTGATGGTCGTGGTCTTCCCAGCCTGGTCTCCAAGGTGCGAGACCACCATAGATGGGGATTTCTCCTTTGCTGCCTAAAGTGTCACCGTAAGGGACATGGGTTAGAGGTGAAAAGGAACTGGGAAAATGCATTCCTGGTTGTTGTGAATGCAGCAGGTGAGGGGCGTTCAGTGGAGAAAAACTGATGCAGGAGGTACCTGCAGGGTTTGACCTGGCCATAAACTGTCTTCCACGTACATCTCATGGGCAACAGCCAGAAAAATCTCTAACCTGTCCTTCAGGAGAAGGTGGATGTTAGAAGACAGGTTTTGATACTGAACTGCATGTAGCAGATCTGATGGGATTCCTAAATATACAAATTTTTGCTCCATTGCTGATGGAGCAAAGAATTCTGGTTCCCTTTTGTGCTTTTAACTTAAACCTGCCTCAGTTTCCCCAGTAGGAAGCTGGGCAGACCTTGCTTGGGGATAATGCAATTACCTCTGGAGTCTCCGGATACGTGCATTTGACTCCTTTAGAGTCTTTCTAACCTGGCAAGACACTTATCGACACGTTCTCTGCTGCTGTTTAAAAATGTCTCGCTTCCCCTTTCCCTTTTAGCAGCACTTTCACCCCGCGCAGCCTCTCAGGAAAGTTTGTAAATGCTTTTAATTGACTGAGAGCAGTTTGTGCAGCGCTCAGATCCCCGGGCACGGCCAACCGGTTGATGAGGTTTTCTTCCTGCTCCAATTCCTTGCTCCAGCGACGGCTTTTCCCTTTTTAAAAAAAAAAATAAGTCTGTTTTATTAGAATCATAATTAACGCCTTGTAAATTCTGGAGTGGACTGAGCCGCGTCGATGGGCTTTCTGAGCTAAGCGGCTTAATCCTTGCTGAAAAATGAAGGTTTGTGCCATAAATGCAGAGAAGAGCCCAAAGCATCGCCTGCTTCTGGGGTCCCCCCCTGCCCACAGCCCTGGGGCCATCCTGGTCTGCGGGGTCCCCTCGAGGGTCACCCCTTTTCTTCATTCCAGGCTTTCTAAGAAAGGGAATATCCTGGTCCCCCTCCCATTTTGCGAGATGCCTTGTGATGGTGAGAAATGCTGTCGTTAGGAGGAATTTCCTCTCCTTGTAACGGGAAAATGCACGAGGATGTGCTGTCAGCTCCTCCCTGAAGAAAAGCAGATCCAAAGCCATCAAAAAAAGCCACAGAAACCATGAAATAAAAGCAACTCCCCCAAACTATCAAATGCTCCTGCGTTTTAGATAAGAAATAAACCCAAGAGCGCTTAAAATTCCGGGTGCTGGATGGGAGATGCTGCTCCAACGCCCAGCAACGCGTTCTGAAACCTCATCCGCTGCTTCAAACCCCAACACTTGGATCTTCTTCCCAAAGCTCCCGCTGCCTCTGCTCCTGGCTGACACCAAGACGTATCCCGATTCCCGATGGGATTCACATCTCCTTGTTTAACGATCCTGGGCGTTAATTCCTAACGTGGCATTTTTGCTCGGTCTTGCAGAAAGCGGGCGAATTTGGATTGATCAACGTGTTGGGTGATGCCTTGTAAAAATATAGGGCTAGAGGACACAATCCCGACAGTTTGTTGGAAAACTGCTTTTCTTTTTTTTTTTTCTCCCTCTTTTTTTTTTTTCCCCCAGCAGAAATGAATTCAACCCAATCAGGGCATTGGATTAGTGAAGCTTGACCTGCTAAATTGAATCAGACAGTTATACAGCATCAGATGTTCACTGCATTGACCTTTTTAATGAGAAATAGGTCTATTAGATCTGTTTTACTCTCAGTAAAATATTTTATGAAGCTGAGTGGTGCTTTCCATCACTTCGGTCCGTACCAAGCTCGAGAAGGGTAGGTTATGACGTGACCAAGTAAAATTAGCTTTTTGATGGCTTGTCCAGGTGGAACGTGTCTAATTTGTTAACTTGCTGACCCCTTTTCTCCCTGTGCCAAAAGCCTCAAAAAAAAAAAAAGGAAAAAAAAGAAAGAAAAAGAAGAGCAGACACCAGGGAGCAGCCTTTACGAGGGGGAAGGAAAAGGCAAAGGCCTCGGGCAGAAGCTGCTCTGGCAAATCTCCAGCAGCCTGCACCCCGCCACAAATGAAAATAAAAAGGCGAAGCCCCCGGCCTTCCCGCTTTTGCAGAGTTTTGGGGTTTTTTGGTTTTTTTGAGAGGGGAAGCCCTTTCTGCTGGAGGTGCCTGACGCCGGAGCAGCGGCTGTGCCATATCGGTTGTTTCCATCCTTCGTTCTCCCCCTCCTCGTTTGAGCTGAATATTTTAACCAGCTCAGGCTAAGTAATTGCTTGGAATTATTTTTAGCCAAGGTGCAAATTAATTCACGTGTGTCTTCTCGGAGGCTTGAAGCGCTGAATGCAGAACGTATCACGCACAAGCTGAGCTCGCTAAACCCAACTTCCTCTAAAAGCTGTTGGGGGCAGAGTGGCTGGAGCTGCCTGGCAGAAAAGGACCTGGGGGTGTTGGAGGACAGTCGGCTGAACATGAGCCAGCAGTGTGCCCAGGTGGCCAAGAAAGCCACCAGCATCATGGCCTGTGTCAGGAACAGCGTGGGGAGTAGGGCCCGAGAGGTGATTGTCCCCCTGTACTC